>VRLP01003624.1:0-61284 GCA_009660295.1 Lophius piscatorius | reverse complement strand
TGACCATCTCAGGGCTCCACAGACGACTGACACATTTAAAAAAGGACTTAAAACTTTCCTTTTTAGCAGAACCTATAATCTTAATTAACATTGCTGCTTTTTGGTAAGGCTTTTATATAGTTATTATTTTATTTTTTATTGATGCTTTTATCTGCTTTTGCTTTGTAGCACTTTGAGATTTGATCCAAATGTAAAGTGCATTATAAATTAAATGTATTATTATTATTATTATTATTATTGTATTCCCTCTCTCCCCCCAGGCATGCTCTGTTCATTCTGCTGACGTCACGAACAGCCGGTGTAAATCCAGCCAATAGGATTGCAGCACACACTGGGGTGCTAACCAAACTCTCCCTCCTCGATCGCCGAGTCTCTCCGCTTGTCTGCAGCGGCACACACATACTCACACACACTTCTTCTTATAAACACCCTCTCACACAGTCCTTTTACTCCTCCACATCTCTGCGAACATGGCTGCAGAATTCGCTGGAACATGGATCCTCAAAAAAAGCGATAAATTTGATGATTACATGAAGGCGCTGGGTAAGTGTGTGTTCTACATGAGTGTGTGTGTAACAGAGGATGCTGCATGTGGGGATATGTGTCAGTATGTCTGACGAATGATAAAGGCGTTTAACCTGTCAAGTAGTATATATAAAATATAAAGAGGGAGGCAGTGCATGGTTAAATAAGGAGGTGAATGAAATGAGATGGGAGACAGAGGGCAGGAAAAGAGGCAGAATGGATGGCCACATGGCCTATAGAGCATGAATCGAGGGGAGAAAAGGGAGGGGCAACCATGAAGCGGGGAAGAAAGAAAACCCCCAACTGTGGGAATCTCTCAGACACACAACCTTGAGCACAACGTGGTTGAGGTTGTTGAAAGCTGTTTATTGTTTGAGGTCATGGGAGGAGTTGAATGTTAAAATGGTCCCATTGGGTTAGTAGAACAAGACTGTGCAGAAATACAGGCTCCAGTGTATCACAGAGTTCTGTGTGGGAAAAAAAAGGGAAGACACTGAACCATTTACACACACACACACATATATATATATATATATATATATATATGTTTGTATGTGTATATATACATATTTAACTCACACCAAGCATACAGACCCCTGGTAGTCCGGCTCTAAGCTAGGCGTATACATATATGTGTGTGTGTGCTTGCACTGTAGTTGTGTTGGAGAGATACACCCAGTCATGCCCAGTGAGCTCAGAGCCATATTAACATCGATCTGTCTGCTCTGGTCACCATAGAAACCAGAAACCGTTCAACCTCTGACTCCAATACTCATGATCAATGAGGACCCACACACACATTCCTACAGTGACTTTTTGTAGTTCTGATTTGGGAACGCTGTTGCAGCTCTGGTGGGCAAACCAAATTTACAGACTCACAAACATGTGATTTCTACTTCTGAAACGCGCACACACCCTAAATGTAAAACAATCATTGCTCACATTCGTGCCCAGACAGGCATCCAGGTCAACGGGATCCTGCAGTGTTTAAAGAACCGGCTGTCGGTATAGTCATTAGACAAATAGAGATTAGAGAGCGTGTCAGCTCAAGGAGAATCAGAGGGCACTGTTTCTATTTAAGTTATTATTCAATGGGATAAAGTGAATAACAGATGCATTTACTTTTCGATTTATGATACTGAATATCAAACAAAGTCACCCGAAAGGGTTCAGGATGACTCAAACATCTTGGAAACCTTTGGATGGACAGCCAAAGAAAAAGTTTTATTAACAGGAAATACAACAACAAGAAATAATTTTGGTGTTCCCATTATGTGATTTATTAAATCAAGTCTTGTAAAAATATATTAACTTCTCCTCGGTTGGCTGGCAACAATCTTAAGATTGTTATAAAATCCTGAAAAGTCTGGGATGTTACAGAATCGACATCACCGCCGCGTCTGTATCCACAAATGCCTCACCGCCATAACTCAAAATGTATTTTATGTCAAATTGACTTATATTATACCCACATACTCTTTAGTGTGAGGAAGAAGTGGATTGATTTTGGGGCATAATTGCATTTATATTTTGGGGTTCAATCGGGGGATTGCTTGTACAATGCAGGGGACTGGAGGCCTTTGAGGGATATCCCCTTTCTTTTGAGAACGACAGTGTAGGCCAAGTTAATTTTTGAGACCACCTGGAACAGAATTTTAAAAATATGTTTCTCCTGTCTTGTTTTTCTATAGGTGTGAACTTTGCTATGCGTCACATGGGCAACTTGACCAAACCCACCACAGTCATTTCTTTGGAGGATGACAAGGTGACGGTGAAGACCCAGAGCGCCATTAAGAACACAGAACTCTCCTTCAAGCTGGGAGAGGAGTTTGATGAGACCACTGCGGACGACAGGAATGTTAAGGTGAGAGGTCAAAGAACAAGTTGCTCATACCTACACTCAAGGGCGGACCCTCAATTTACACTTTAACAGTCTCGGTTAGAAGAGTCGGGAGGGGCTGAGTAGTGGCCCGTCCTCAAACACCCACAGGCCTTAAGAATGCAGTAGCCTCCACGGTGACTGATAATGGGTGTCATGAGATTGACTGATTGATGGCTAAACAAACAGTTGGACATGTCATTCTTTATCGACGCAAACAAGAGGATGGGGGCTGGGGTGGGGGGAGGTGTAGTGAAATGACCTGTGGTCTAAGGACAGGAGATGTAAAATCATCTAAACTCAAAAGGACAGGAAGCCTATATTAGAGTTTTTTTAATTGCATTATCAGAATTAAATGTTGTCCGCATACCGCTGGGAATGTTGGGTAATTATATTATTGGATCAATATATCCCTGAAAAGATATAAGGGGGATATCTCATGGAATCATCGCCGCCTTTGAAGATCCTCTGTGTTCACGCGATAAATCAAAAGGTATTTCCTGGAACGTTTTAAAATGTTCCAGGAAAAACACAACCCACTACCCACATAGACCTTAATGCGAGGAAGTACTGGGTTGATTTTGGGAAATATCAGTTGCACATTTACGCCACTAGGGTGAGCTTTATCTCCAAAACTCTGCCATCTTTGGTCCAATTTAGTCAAAATTTGTCATATATGAATCCACTGGAAGAGATCTATGTTCTAAAAATCATATTTTACTCATTAGTTCATTTTAAGTCACTATTCTACGAAAAACTCTGTTTTTTTTGCCGAAACTTCCTAACCATTGGTCCGATTTAGTCCAAATTTCCTGCGTATAAGGGATAACAACATAGTATTAACTATTACTAATGCTTCATAGTTATTATAATTTGATTTAAAAATGAGAAATAACACATTCTTCATCTCAAAATTCTAAATTTACTAGCAGTATAACACATGCATAATTAAAATATAGTCAAGAAGTTTACTGCTACGGCCTGACTTGATCTGATATGACCAGGGGTTTATAGTCATTAATTCCATTAAACCATAATTCTGCTATTTATTCGGGTTAAAAATACATTTCTAACTGAGGATGTTGACATTATGGGAAATAATTTTAAAGAAAGCTTAAAAACTAATCTCCCTCCTTTGGCGTTTAACTAGTTATTACTTTCTGGAGCCAGAACATTTTTTCTTAACTTAAGTTAAGAAATTATGGCCTGAAATTTTTGAAGCTAAAGCACCCAATGGGGATGGAAATATACAACTGCCCCTTTTCAAATTCAATCCAATTCTTCCTCGCACAAAGGTCTATGTGGCTATAAAATATGAAAATGATCCATGAAATAGTTTTGCAGTTATCGCGTCAAAACAAAGGATTGGCGGAGACAACTGCAATCAAGAGTCCATAATATCCCAGACTTTTAGGGGATATGACTATTATGTTAATTAACTTTTCATATGTTTGGAATTTGGAAAGGCACTTAAAAGAATCTCTCAAGCGGAGCAAGAACCTCAAAACTGTTTTAAACCAACTGTATCGAGTTTTACTCATAGACCTCGAACTTTCCTTCTCGAGGTTGTAAACATGTGCTTGTACTTTTTGCAGTCTATTGTAACAATAGAGGATGGGAAAATGGTGCACGTCCAGAAGTGGGAAAACAAAGAGACCAGTCTGGTCAGAGAAGTCAACGGCAACGCCCTCACGCTGGTCAGTGCTCTCAGAAGAAAAAATAACACATTCAACATCTGTGCTCGTTGATTTGTATTTAATTCCTCTTCCTCTCTCACAGACGCTCACAATCGGATCTATCATTTCCACACGTCACTATGAGAAAGCCCAGTAAAAAACACTCAAACCTTCACCATCTACTTTCATCAGCTGATATCCCAACACCTCAAACTCCTTACCTCCTCAACACAGGCCAAGAACCCATCACCTCCGTATTGGCTGCTGCCGATCCCCCCCCCCCTCAACCTCCGTTCTCGTTGTGCCTCAGTATTAAGATTACTGATTCCTCATACTGTATGAAACACTGAATAAAATTCCAATGATTTTCTTTTGTTGTTTTTGTAATTCCAGGTCTGAATATATTTGTTGTTTTGGAAACTGTGAAATGCATGGTGCCTGTAATAAACCTGGAAACGTATTAAGAGATGAAAAAAAAATAAAAATGAATGTCTCTGCACTGTTGTTGACGGAGGTGTGGTTTTTTTTTTTTTTTTTAAGAAGATGTTTAAAGACCGTACATAATCCATACAGACAATTAAATGACCCCTAAAAATTCTGAAAGGACCAAACAACATGGCAGGAAATGAAGTATGGTGTAAACGGGAAGCTGTTACTCAAGGCTGCAGTAAAATCTAAAGCAACCTTTCTGTGTGTGGTTGACTTCCGTCTGAGCCATGGGTAATAGAAAAAACATCTGAGGGGTGTGACCAGAGTTTCCATCACAGCTGACTTCACAGCGAATCAAAGGAAGGTTAAGTTTAGCTCCTGATCCTGTTTGTGCATAAAGTGTGTGTATAGATCACCTTTGCCCTGGATAGGTGAGGGGAAAACTTTGTGAAAGTTTGTCCAGCGTGTGCAGCTTTATTTTCTGCCCTTGTAGATTAGATGTGTGAGGGAGCCTTCTAAATCTGGATCGTTCCCTCGCTCAGCAGACTGATGTCATCTTGGCGACGGGCTGCTAACTAGTGGCAAGACCAAGGGGTGAAAGAGTGCGAGGTCCGGGTCACTTTCGTCAACCACCTTCTCTCGTTACCCTGTTCTGAATGGTCACAAGAGAAAATTAACAAAATGCAATCCAAAATAGAGTGTTGGTCTACTTATGAGTTTTTTGTCATTAAAAAAAATCCAGCTTCTTCCACTCAAACCTATAGGACAAACCAAAAAGGGAATATTCATCATTCCTGTATTGATTCATTTGCATAGTGACAGATCAATAGTGGTGGGGGAACTATTGGGATCTGTAACCTAAGTACTTAGGTTAAGAATGTGAAAATGCTCTGGTGCAAGCAAATCATTTCAAAGCCTTAAAAAAGGGATTTTAGTATCAGCATCAAGGAAAAGTCGAGTCGTCCTTGTCCAGAGAAACTGCCGCTGTCAGCATTTCACTAGGACATACTGTATGTTTCTGGGTTAATGTTACTGCTGTAGTTGTTACATTACAAGATAGGAAGTTTGTTTGAACACTTTATTCATTTGTTCAGGGAATAGTGCATGGTTCCTAATTAAAAAAAGAATGTGGGTGCAGTGAGATTTAAAAATACAGATCCAAGATTTTGGTTTTTGGCTATGGATATGGCTCGACTGAAACAAAGAAGATTCATGAGCCACGACCAAGGTATGCATTTTACGGTGGGCTATCACATTTTTGACATTTGTTGGGAGCTTCCACTCCACAGCGGCAGATGCCTCCAATGCTTGGACAAAAATAAATGCAATGACATCCCCAAAAGATGTACCACACAGGATGTAATGTTCTGGCTCTGGTGATGTGGAATGATTAGAATAGTAGAATAATGTGTTTTTTTAAACTTGTTATATGATGATCAATGATTATTTGGATATATCCTGGGTTTATTTGCTACTAATTGTCTTTTGTTCTCACTAAATCTGACTTATACAGAGAACAATGACCCTATTATTTATTTTTGAATGTGGTGGCCACAAAAAGTAAAGTCAAACAATGAAAAAGTGACTCTTAACGTTCATCCCTGCAGGGGCCGCGCCCTCAGGTGGCTTCAAGAAGTCGTTAGGGGCTGAGCCTGACGAGCTCCCCTCCCTGGTCTGGTTCTAGAAGGCTGTCCTGTTGCCCCTGTTTTTAGCAAGGTGTCACAACTTCTTTCGTTCCTATTCGTTTGGGTCTTTGAATCCTTGAATCACTCAGTCTGACCCTTCCCCTGAGGCATTTTTGCCATGGAGATCCTATCAGGGTGTAACACCCCCAACAACATAGCTCTCAGGATCAAAGAGGCACACATCCCCCAACCATATTAAGCTGGTGATTATTTTGGTGGGGTGGGGTGAATGTGGCTAATGCTGGAGGGACTATATACCTCATATGGCCTGGGAATCGGCTCGGGATCCCCAAGGGTGAGCTGCAGAGTGCCCAGTGTTGCTGGGTGGAGGGAAGACCCCAGAAAAGCAGAAGAAATGGGTATGGGTAAATCATGTATGCGGTCGTATTTTTTTCTTCATTTGAACTTCCCCATTTATCTGAAGTCCAAATAAAGACACCAGTTTTTAAAAACGTTTCTGCCATTTTTTCAAGTAAATCAGACTTTACGGGGTTAAAAGTAACAAATCAAGTTTCAATAACGATGGCGCTGATCACTGTGAATCTTGGGACTGACAATGAACAGAATGAAATATCAGTGGAGACTACTGGAGCCAAGCCAACACACTGCAGCTGAAAACAAGGTCCATAATGTTGAAAATAGCTCAGATACTTGTTCAGCGTATCTCACCCTATCTTGGTTTACATAGGCAGGGGTTATCTGACCTACCCTCCTCAAGCCTACGCCGTGTAAATCCCTCTTTTGTGGTCTGAGGCACCGCGTCTTTATTAGAAGCATGGACTTAAAATACATACTATGTAGTCGTTTCCTGAAACAGGAAACACACACACTCACACTGAAATGATCCTCTCAATCTTCACAAAGATGTGACAGAAGTGTTTGGTAGTGTTTCAAACATTCGAGAAAAAAGGTAGGTTTGGAGGGTTTTGATCTTAGGTCATCTGTTTGTACCATTCTCCAAGTTGTGCATCCTTTACTCTCTGGGGGGAGCTATTTTAAGCAAACACTTATTTTTTGCACATAACTTCCTAAGTCATTAATAATAATGATAATACATTTAATTTATAATGCACTTTACATTTTGATCAAATCTCAAAGCGTTAATCCTATTTAGTCCAAATTAGGGCTAAAACCAAGGACTATTTTGACAGTAGAGTAATCTATCGATTGTTGAAACGATTAATCGACTAGTAGAATTATGGAATTTTTGCTCCTGGTTAAATAAAGGTTAAGTAATTATAAAAATAAATAAATCACACAATTACTAAATTGCTCTTATTTAGCTATCAGCTTTAAATTCAGCTTTAGATCATTTTATGCAAATACCAACTAACTAAACTACAAACAGAATTTTTACAAATATGTTCAAACCAGAGGATCACAGCCACGGTACCTTCCAATCAAACGTCAAAACCAACCGGGCTCATATAACTCTTTTATGACCTCAGAAGATACCACCCTATAAACTATCTGATCTCCACTCTCACTCTGTGCTCTGGTCAAGGCCCAGTGGGCCGTAATGTTAGCACATATGTTACGACGAGGCCAAAATATATTTACATAACTGGGTTTAGTCATTTTGCACTGGAATTCTGTTTGTGATCCCTCATATTTCGATTGTGTATATTTCTAAGTAGATGCAAAGCAAACATACTGGGAAGGCACATCCAGTCCCTGATCCTACAAATAAAGATGAATACTTCTTTCCATAATATATCTTTTAATGAACTTTACTACTTCCATAACGGACTGTTAAACCAAACATGCATCTATCTGCATCTATTTGGCAAATTACTGCTGATACGAAATACAAAATTTATAAATAAATAATATTTATAGAAAAAAGATATATAAAGATAAAATGCAGAAATTTTGTCTGGAATCAAAGCAAACGTCCACGTTGATTTATGAAAATAAACAAGGGTAGAAAAAAAATTCAGATGCATTATGCATCGTTTGCAACTAAATCGTTTGCAAGTATATTATTTCCCCATATGCGATGGCTATATGTTACATTAATATTAATGTTATTATCAACATGGGATCCCTGCTGCTGCCGCGGCCTGACCATGGAGCGGTTGGAGAAATAAGATTATAGCTGATATTTTTGCTGCTTTTTCCCCGTCTGTATCTCTCTTCATCCGTGCCTCTCTCTTTCTCGCTCTCACTCTTTTTTTTTCAAACCCGACCGGTCATGGCAATAGGCCATCCACCCTGAGTCTTGGATCTGCTCGAGGTTTCTGCCCGTTAAAGGGCAGTGTTTTCTCGCCATCTTCACCAAGTGCTGCTCACGGAGGAATTTGTTGGGTCTCTGTAGATAATTATATTAAGAGTTTGGTCTAGACTTGCTCTTTCTGGAAAGCACCTTGAGACAACTGTTGTTGTGAATTGGCGCTATATAAATAAAGATTGATTGATTGAAGTCTGACGCGGCCAACCTTGGACACGCCCACACGTTTAGACGCGTGCACTCGTCTTCCTGAGCAATGTATGATTTTTAACGTTGGGGCACATTTGTAACGTGAGGAGTATTTATTTGGAAAATTCACCACATTTCAAAATAGCCCCTTTAAACCGAACATAAACGTCAAGTATATGCTTTTTAACATCGTTTGCTAGCAAACTAGCTTAGCGAGACGAGTCTCCTTCATCTAGAGCCGACGAGCCTCCGCTCCAAATGCTCCAGTATTACTGACGTGCTCAGTGCCAGGCGAGGTCAGCTTTGCAAACATTGCAGTCTCACAACCTTATCAGTCGTGTCAGGGGTGACATGGTCCTACGCTTTGGAAGTTTTCTGTCGTGATGGTGTTATCGTAGCCATACGGTTTACTTCCTGCTTTTACGCGGTGTGACAGGCAGTGTCCGATGACGTCACCGACTAATCGACTATTAACCTTCCCCCATTAATTTCATAATCGATTTTTGTCAATTATTCGTTGCAGCACCGTTCCAAATTTGGTGCGTATTAATCGACTCGTGGAGAACTATTTTGAGTATATCAAATTTCCTTTTAAGTAAAAATACGGTTTTTCAGACATAACTTCACATTTCAGTGAATTTGCTTGTACAGCGCAACGGATTGGTTGTTTTTTGGGGGAACGACAGCTTAGGCCTAGTTTGTTAATGTAATTTAAAGCCATCGGTGGCCCAATAATGTCCTTTGACATTATTTAGGGTTTCATTTTATCCTATCATGAGTTTGAGGTCGAAGAATCAAGTCATCAATGCAAATTCCAAATAAAAACATCTTTAATGGGGTCAACAGTTGACATGCGGGAAGAGGTGCCGATTCCTGGAGATAAGACACAATAAGGGGTGGAAACCTCAGGATATCACTGAAGCTCAAAGATCTGAACATGCTTCCTTTGGATGCATTACACATCCTGTTTGTGTCTTACCGCTTCCTATCAGTGTGCGTGGGTTTCTTTGTGTGGATTATTTGATGGATTTTCAACCACCTGCCCCTTCCCCTACTACCCCGGCTATAAACTAATACCTGGATTTGGAAGGATAGCAACATACTGCCACATCGCTTACAGCTATGCGGTTACATATGATGTGCAAACGTCAGCAGATTTTGCTCTAGGAAATATAGAGATTATCATCAATATTATTAATGAACTGATTTTTGTTTACAGCTTTATCTTGTTTAAAAAAAACAAAAAAAAACTTAATCAGTAAGTTGTAATGTGCGACAAAGATGAATGGAGAATGAGCTAAAATGTCCTTAAGTTGAATTGACAAAGGTTTGTACATGAAGTGTTGAGAAAAGAATTATATGCAGCTACAAGGTCGGTGACTCGTCTGTGGCTACCAATCTCCCCTTTGGTGTCAACTTTGCAGCTGTTTCAGCTGCGTTTGTGTGATTTGTGTGTCTTGTGTTTTTTCTTTTTTTTCTCCTCCCTGTCAGCAGAGTGGTCACGGCGCCTCTTCTTGGACTTGCATTCGTTACTGCTGCTGCTGCTGCTCTCCGATTCCTTCCTCTCCCTCTTCCTCTTCTTCTTCATTTTCTTCTCCTGGTGGACAAACAGTCAAGAGGAAAACATTTTCTTTTTTTTTTTTAGGTGCCAGGAAATAGAACTCAAACTATGAACATGCAGAAATATAACAGACAGCAGATCCAGCTCCTTAAGACAGAATAATTGTTTTTTTTTTATTATATCCATATCTAGGAAGTTCATTTTTCAAAGATACTTATGTAAAGTTCAAGTTAAATTTTCAAGTACACTTTATGTAACTGTCAGAGAGTTTGTGTGTTCACATATCCGTTATGTTAATTTATTATCCACTATCTGTGAAATTGCGTATTTATTTCTGTAAAAATTCATTTAATTGTTGTGTTTTTCACGTAAACCATTTCCAAGAAGAACTAAAATACAGACTGAAGCGTTAGGTCATGTGTTGCTAGGAGGAAGACATCGAGCGAGACGCAGAGAACACAAGTCTGCAACAAGGTTATATTCAGTTAAATGTCAAGCAACAAATTCTCAAAAAGAGTTTGTGTGAAATAGAATATATTGCCATTAAGAGTGAGTCACAGTTGTCGTCATTTAACCGAAGGGAGCTAGACTTATTTCTTGTCAGCATACTACTATTAAGGCACTAACGGTTTACTTCCAAGTGTACAATTACTGTATAATACATCTTAGAACTAAATTAAAAAAATGTATTTATATTATAAAAAGTAATTATACTTAATTGTAAGATTAATACACTTTGAGAACACATCTATTTTATATGTGAGGTTCATTTTGTAGTGAAATTATGATAAGAAGGTATCCTTTGTTAATCACTCTTCCCTGAGGAGTATATATATATACACATATATATATACATATACATATATATATATATATATATATATATATATATATACATATATATACATATACATACATACATATATATATATATATACACACTGTAAATTAACTAGTTAAAAGCTTAATTATTCTTAGACTTTCCTGTGCACTTGTCAGTATAAACCAAGTACACTGGAGCATAATTTTCGTAAGTAAGTCCCTGGTAAGTACATTATACTGGCATACTGCAGTATAATGTACTGCAGTATGCTGCATGTATGCTCATGTAAAATCCCTACATGAGCATTTTTCACACATAAACCTGTGGTTTGTTGCATCTGATTAATCATAACGACGAGACAGCAAACAAGAAGTGAACGAGACATGAAAAGAGGAATTGAGAACCATAATAGATATCTGCCGTCAAATAATCACCTTTTTTTTCTTCTTCTTCTTCTCTGAGTCTTGCTGTGGCTTAGCTGTGGACGTCTGCTGAGGTTGCTGCTGTGGCTCTTCATCTTCCTCATCAGGCAAAAGAGCGTATTTCAAACCCGGAGATGAGAAACAGTCTTTGGTGAAGTGACCTAAAACAAGTAATGTATTAAAACCACTGGAAAAATGTATTGTGAAAACATTCAAAGTTTCTGGTAGGAGAAACTGTTGGAAACTAAGTCTTTTTTTTTTTCTTTCATTTAAGACAAAGGTTTGGTTCGTACCTTTGCAGCCACACTTTGAGCATGTCGTGTTGAGTACAGCCTCCAGTGTAATCCTGTTTCCTGTGTGATCTCTAAACTGCTTACGACGTCTTGCATCCTGCCTGCAATCATAAGCAGGTGATAATAACACACCTTGCCGCACACCCATGAGGAGATCCAAACATACGCTGAGATTAAATTGCAAGCACTTACTCTGCCATTACATTGTTTGGGTCCAAGTCCCGCCCTGTTCCCTGATTGACAGCCTTCATTGAGAAGGACAATTTGATCTTGTCATCCCGAATCTGAGAGACAGTGGAAAGAGCTGCATTCATCCTACTCACTTTAGTGACACAAAGCACATTTTGTGTGCGTATGCGTGTGTGTGGGTGTTTTTACCTCTCTCCCAATGACTTTAATCCACACCTGTTCTCCCACATCGACAATCTCTGATGCATTCTCAACCCGTGTGGATGACATTTCACTGACATGTACAAGGCCTGTGTGTTTCGGGTAAAAAAACAAAAACATAGATTTCAATCTAGAGGACGCATGAAATGATGAGCAGCAGGATTTAGTCGGACACATTTCTTTGTTTTTCTGATGAAAAAAATAGATGCATGAACTAGCGCACATTTTCATATTACATAATTCAGAATCTGCTACGCTGACTTCTAATTCAAAATATGATACAAATAATTCAGAACTTGAATATATTGAAACATGTCATGGTGCGGTCATTTTCTCATAGGGATTAGAACTGAATCTATCTCATTAACATTTGCTCACGTCGCCCCCTAGTGGTGAAAATGAAAAACTGCAGTTCGGATTGAGACGCAAGTAATGGTCATAACATTTTCCCAACAGAGTTTGAGGCACTTAGTATTCTGTTTTTATAAGATGATTTCTCCACATTTTTTGATGACTTATATGAATTTTACATCTAACATCTATTCACTTTCTGTAACCATTTATCCTATTCAGTGTGACATGGTGGCTGCAGTACATCACAGGGCCAACACATAGAAAAACAACCATTCACAGTCACTTTCACAGCTAAGAACAATTTAGACTCATCATTGCATGTTTTTTTGGGGGATGTGGGAGAAGCCGGATTACCCAAAGGGAACCCAGGCAAACACGGAGTTAACATGCAAACTCCACACAGAATGGCCCCAGGTGGATTTGAACCTGGAGTCTTATGAGGCAATAATTCGACACTCTATTCTGCCCATTGTCATATAAACATACATGCAAAAAAACTTTATAACAAACCTTCCTTCTTGTATCCTGGCAGCCTGACAAAGGCTCCGTAAGTTTGAACAGACACCACTTCACCCTTGGCAATGCTGTACATTGGTGGCAGACCCTCCAGTCCGGAGGGTTCTGGTCCTTGACCATCACTGTCAGACATTGCTACAATGGAGGTGGACAACAGGTATCAAAGAGTGGATCTAAAGGGTTGATAATGAAACTTGTTGAGATCAGTGTCTGCCTTAAGTCTATGAACAGTCTGCATTTAACAAGAAGCATGTTGATCTTGTTTGTCCACTATATGTACTTAACAAAGTGAAAATTTTATTTCGCTCTATCGCCCCAACTCTTCTATTTCTTCCAACAGACCAAATAAAGCTTAATAACAGGTAATCTCCATAACCACTAGGAGCTGTATAGAAACTGAACATGTTTTTTGTATTAAACCGTTTAATATCTCATAGTGTCTCAGAATAGCCAGAAAGATACTTGAGACATAATGTTTGTATTTGGTGAACATTTCAAATGTAGGGATATTTTCTGCATATTATAGCATGACTTAATGAAAATAATTATGTAACCTGACCCAAACGAAACTCTAATAAAGGTTGAATCATATTCTAAAAACAAGCTTTACCAATCGGCTGAGCTGTCACTTTGTACTAAACGAAGTAACAGTGTGTTAATCTGATTAAAATTGACCATGAAATACAAGCCTGATCCTGATAACACTTCTGTCATTGTCGTTTTGATACATTTAATGTCATTTTATCATATACATACGTTTAAAAAGTACTTGAGCAAATGATTTGTCTTTTTATGGTATGTTTAGAGTATAAAGTTGACAATATTAATAATAAATATTTTTTTCATTCGTGAGAACATTAATTTAGCAGGCAAATTGTTGGAGCAGTGTGAATATAGGTCACTTGGTACATTTATAAATTATTTCTAAAGATAACTTCCTTTGGATGAAAGGGTTTGCAATTATATATATTTATCCATTTTTTTCAAACACATGCTGTCAGTATTCCAGTGAAATAAAAATACGATGAATTCAAGTCCTCGATATATATTTTGGTAAATAAACCCCTGAACGAACTTTTATCTTCGATGTTTTTGTTTTTTATGCATGTACATTTTTGAATTAACTGTACTTTAAATATGTGAACACAGGTTTACTGGCCCTCCGACAACGTATAATGTGGTTAAAACGCGATTTAGATTCAAATGGTAAGAACAGATACATATTTGTCTGATTTCCAGCATCAGAATGACTCCCCTCTTCCACAATCATTTTATACCATATTATATTCACTCAGGTGCTTTCGAATTTCTCACATGCAGATAAAATATTGCTATTTTGAGAGGCTTTACTTGTATGCTATTTAGGTAGTAATATGTGTGCAGAAGATCCTGCGTCGAATTAAAACTTGTAATAGACTACCAGATTGGATTCAGTTTTAATGTAGCATTAAGGCTAACACTGGCTATTTTCAAGCAATGTCATCCGACTGAATCGCCCTATTAACCGAACTAAATATATACAATTATAATTGGGATGAATATAAATTTCCTGCAATAAAAATGTATAGCATATACAATGCAGTGTTGATTTAAGCGACATAATATAAATAAAACAGCTTACCTTCCGCAGAAAAGCTAATTCAGTTTTACATCCAGTGCAAACGAGTTCAACAACAAGCACTCTAACCAATCAGCACACTCTCTTTATGTCTCGACCAATCACAAGCCTCCCAGAGACCGGAAGTATTACCTCTCAGTACCCTGTTGTTGCTCGATAGCCTTCCGTTACAGGCGTCCATTCATTTTTGTAAATTATAACTGTAAAAATAGTTTATTTTGTTTCTGCGTTGATTAAACCAATATGATTGAACCTAAGAAGAGGGTGGCGGACATGGCGGTGGTTCCTGCTACAGTGAAGCGGCCCCGGATGGAGCTGGTGGCGGCAGCTCAGTCTCAACTCGTGGCCTCGGTACGGAGAGTATCTTTACTAGTTGCTATGATGTGTACCGGGGGTTAAAGAAGAGCTTGTTAGAGGCGACTAGAGCATATACACTATTATTAACAAGAAAACATAGACTCACAGTTTTCTGATGTGACCTAACTGCCATAAAAAGGATGCCACTTAATCGGGAGTGATTATATGTTAACCCGGGTCCCGAACGATCCGGTTTGGAAATCAGTTTTGTGTTCCGCATATTGATTTGGCATAGTTGGGTTTTTTTTTTCAACGGATGCCCTTTATAACGTTACCTTTCCCCTTTATATGTGCTTGGGACCAGTACAAGAAGGACACTGGGTTGTGACCCCTTTGTGGCTGGTTGGGGTGTACAGTAGTAATGACGGATAGGTTCAAGAGTAGGGGGGACTGCATCAAGAATAGGTTCTGGGCCCCTTCTTGTTTGCTATGGTGATGGGCAGGCTGAGAGATGAAATCCGGGAGGAGTTTCCAAGCACTATGGTGTTCGTTGATGACATTGTGATCTGTGGGGAGAGTAGAAAACAGGTGGAAGAAATCCTAGGGAGTTGGAGGTATCTGCTGAAGAGAAGAGGAATGATTGTCAGTTGTAGCAAGACAGAATACACAAGTGTGAATGAAAGGGAGGCAGGTGGAGCAATGAGAATGCTAGGAGTAGAGGTGAAGGAGATGTAGTAGTCTTAAGTACTTAGGGTCAACCGTTAAGAGCAACGCGATTGTGGAAAAGAGGTGAAGAAGCCAGGGTGGAGGTGGTGGAAAATAGTGTAAGGAGTTATCTGTGACAGAAGGCTGGCAGCATCAGTGTAGGTAGAGGAGAAGGTAGATGAAAGCAGCTCTGCTGTATGGTTTAGAGATGATGGCACTGACCAGAAAACAGGACACAGAGTTGAAGATGTTCAGATGTTCTGTGGGAGTGATTAGGATGGAGAGGATTAGAAAAGAGCACATCGGAGGGACAGCCCAGGTTAGACGTCCTGGAGAAAAAGTCAGAGAGGCCAGATTGAGATGATTTGAACACCTGAAGAGAAAGGATAGTGGATCTATTGGGAGAAGGATGCAGGAGATGGAGCTACCACGCAGGGGGTAAAGGGGTAACACCAAAGAGGAGGATTCTGGATCTGAATGAGGAAATGCAGTTCGATGGTGCGACAGAGAAGATGCAGAGAGCGGGGCAGGATGGAAACCGACGATCGGCTGTGGTTACCTTTACAAGGGAACAGCCAAAAGAAGAAGAAGATAGGCCTACTGATTCTTGATCTTAGTTGCCTATATCTCCATTTTTCAATATATAAAAACACACTAAGTAGTCTCTTACCACTTTTTTATTTTTTTTTTATTTTTATCGTACAGTTTTTATATTTTTGGTTGAAATGTTTGATGATAAATTCCTTTCCTTCCTTGGGAGTAACTTACACTACTCACATTTTCTCAGCCATAACATTATTACCATTGGAAGGTGAGGTCAGAATTACATTGAAAGCGTCAACGTTTGTTCTGGCAGAAAGGTGTCACAACACACAATATAAGATATTTAGATAGTTTTAATGTTATGGCTGGTCGGAGTACATTGCAGTAAAGTGTTTGTTCTTAATGTGATTCTTGTCTGTACTTAGTGTCAATGCTTCTCTACACTTCTTTCTGAAAGAATGTCATCTTGTTCGTGTCCTAAAACTTCCATGTATTTATTCAGACAATCAGACCACAGTTGACCATCAATGTATTTCCCACAGGGACCCCCACGCAGCTCCAGTCTGCAGTCCCCCATAATGCTGATGTCTGGCCACGAGGGTGAAGTCTACTGCTGCAAGTTTCACCCCAATGGAGCTACGCTGGCCTCCTCAGGATTTGACAGGCTCATATGTACGATAGTAACAATTCCCACATCCTTATTAAAAGATTCCCATAATCCCAGTTAGTATGAAGAACTTTTCAATCTGTTTTTCTTTGCTGCAGTGATGTGGAATGTGTTTGGAGAATGTGAAAACTATGCAACCCTGAAGGGCCACAGCGGAGCAGTGATGGAGCTGCACTACAACACAGATGGCAGGTATGATACATGAAGAAGAATGTTGAAAATATACTCTGATGGACAAAGACATTAACTATATTAACAAACTGTTAAGCATTGACTTGATTTTGTGAGGAAGAAGAGAGGGAAGTGAGCAGAGTGGGCATGGATAAAAAAAATTTGGTTAAAAATCTGATGTTTATATTTTAGTTCAACTTGTCTATGATGTTTGACTGCTTTCATTTTGATTTAAGGAGTCAAAACCTTTAAATCTTTGTTCTTCTGCTTTTGTTGTTGGAGCTTGGTTGAATCCATGGTGGACTGCGAGTCTATTTAGAGGTCGTAATGTCTATCAAAATCTACACAGGGTCATTGACACATTGAGCGAGCTGAAGAGCTCCTTCAGTGATGGACTCAAACATCCACGCTGTTCCAGATCTCCTTTGTACAATGTGCAATAAGACTGTTTGATCACCTCCATCAGAACTGTGCAATAAAGGGATATACACTCAGTGTATATGTGCATTAATGATAATGTCCCCTAAGGAGGATCTATAGACTCAATAAAGATAATTATATGATTAATTAGCTTGATCGATATGCCTAGAAAAGGGATTGACCGACTGTGTGTTCTCCCTGCATTTTTCAGTTTGCTCTTTTCAGCCAGCACAGACAAGACTGTCGGTGTGTGGGACAGTGAAACAGGTGAGAGGATCAAGCGGCTGAAAGGTCACACCTCCTTTGTCAACACCTGCTACCCAGCCCGAAGAGGACCACAGCTCATCTGCACCGGCAGCGACGACGGGACAGTCAAGGTAAGGTCCAGTTAGAAGCTGTTTTGAATAGATTAGTAAACCTGTAAGGATTCTTTTTTTCTTTTTTTTTCATTTATAGTTTGATCAGTTCCTAGATCGTTTGGTTTAATTTGAGATTTTACCAGAAAAAAAGTCAGAGGTTGCAATAACATTTTGCAACCTCTGACTGACACGGGTCTGCTTGTCGTAGTTGACAAGCATTCTTTAAATAAAAGAATGCTTTCTAGCAGTGATTGGATGTGAGCAACACTACATTAATAGTGATTTCCATCATATCTAGGTATGAAATGCAGGTATTGTCAGACCAGATAAGTTGTATACCTTAAAATGACTGCCTACTGATACGTGTTACTGATTCATCGCAAACATTCTTTTTTTTGTCTTTGTAACTGTGGCAGCTGTGGGACATTCGTAAGAAAGGAGCAATCCACACTTTCCAGAACACCTACCAGGTGCTGGCTGTGACCTTCAATGACACCAGTGATCAGATCCTCTCTGGAGGCATCGACAATGACATCAAGGTACGGGGCTTCAGAATACACAGAAAACGCATCATTGACATTGAACACGATTATGTCCTGGAAAATCATTTGCATTGGAAAAGATTTTGAATACGATTATCACAGCTGAGACATTCAAAGTCCATTTGATAACGTAATGTTGACTGTTATCTCCAGCAACATATATGCAAACAGGAAGTGTAATAATTTAAAGTTAGCACTAATTATACCCCTTAAATATCAGGGATGTGATGGAATCCAAGGCAGAGCCATTGTCTAAATTCTCCAAAACGATTTTCATGGATACCTTAGTGTGAGGAAGAACTGGATTGATGGAAAGGCCATCATCATCATCAATGGAAGTTGTCGGGCCATATTTTCTCAACCAGTGGTCCGATTTAGTCCAAATCTGGTGCAAGTGGCTCGACTCCAAGGGATCTATCTTGTATATACATATCGTATTTTACTATATTGGTTCACATTTTCCTCATTAGGGGGAGCCTTTTTACGAAAAACATCGTTTTTCTTACAATTTCCTTGCTGTTGGTCCGTTTTGGTCCAAATTTGGTGCATGTATAATCGACTCAATGATCTCTATCTTGTATATATCATATTCTTCTATAATAGCTCATATTTTGTTCACAAAGACGAGGATACACTGTTTTATACATTTAGGTATACATTTATTTTAATTTAATTTCACTCTACAATTTTTAGCCATAAGTTGTTTTTCATTTGTTTCGCAGAAGGGATGAAATTACGTTCGACCAACAGGAAGTCCAAAAACGGATGTGTCAATTTCAGTTGCTTACTAGATACAATGAAATCATATTTAACTCCACTGTACAAAGAAGGAACTGCATTTGATTAAAAAAAAAAAAAAGCCAAAGAAAACTTCAAACAAACATGATGTAATCACAACATGAAAGAAACGATGTCAGAAAAAAAAACGTGTCAGGGTTTTGGGTTGTGTATGTCCTTACTACTGGGTTAAACTTTACCCATTCTCATTGAAAATATACCCCCCCCCCCCCCCAAAAAAAAAAAACAATCCACACACAAACACACCACAAAAACAGTACCATATGAAAAGATCATAGAAGTAATTGAAACAAATGTAAGTACTTCAAAAAACGTGGAGAAATAAATTACATAATTCTAGACAGTAATGTTCCAGAGTACAAGAAATACTGCAGAAATTATAATGGCAGGAAGAAAGCGTTTGGAACACATCTGGTGTAACTGATGAGTTTGGTCGTTTACATTGCAGCACATCTAAACCACAGGCTGGTATCTGCTGCTGAAACAAATTGCATTTTTCTTTTGGGCATGCACTTTCACAAATGATTAAGTCAATTTGTCAAGACACAGCCTTCGTCAGGCGCTGCCTCCATCCTCCTCGAATTTACTTGTTGTTTTGTCTTTATCCTGCCTCTTCCTGCAAACTGCCGCAGTTTCCATTTTGACATGCGAGTTCATGTCCAATAAGAACATCAGATTTTCATTATTCTTTTTTTAATTGTTTTATCCTGGACTCCAACCATGATACTGGACTCATGGCCTTTGGTTGTTCAGCTCTACCCTCCTATTTGCAGTCTGTACTCTATGCCCTTTTCTGTGAACCGTTTCAGAAACTGTCTTTTCCCTCTTTTTTTTTTGTTCAACTCTGCAGGTGTGGGACCTGAGGCAGAACAAGCTGATCTACAATATGCACGGCCACAGCGACTCAGTCACTGGACTCAGCCTGAGCTCTGAGGGATCATACCTGCTCTCAAACTCCATGGACAACACCGGTAGGGGGTGTCTGAGTGTATAAACACTGCCCAAATGTCTTTCCACAGTTCATAACGCTGAACCTTCTTCTGTCCGTGTCTCTGCGCAGTGCGTATTTGGGATGTTCGACCATTTGCACCCAAGGAGAGATGTGTGAAGATTTTCCAGGGCAATGTTCACAACTTTGAAAAGGTAATGGCCTTAAATCCCCCCTGTTACTACCTGCAGCCAGCCCCGGTTTTTGCAGTCTGCCCTGCACCATTGGCACGAGTCTGTCTTTGCTGGCAGCTCTTCTGACGATTCAGCATGTTGAATCAGCAGTGGAGTGAGACAAATCCCTGCGATTGGCTGGACTGCTAAGAAAAAACCAGCAAGAGCACTAGAGGAGCAACGAAAAGCAATAAAATAACTTTGCATTAGAGATCACACGCAGAGGGTTATTCTAATTTTTCACAATGACATGCCATTTAAAATAAGCCAACTGAAAACAAATTAAATCGGTTGTGTTATAGAGAGACTATGTTGCTAAAATTATTCAAAATTACTTTATCATATCAGAGGTGTCTATATCGAAAGTTATGGGTCCCTTTTTTGAATGCAGAATACTTACGACCCTCCATCTTCTGGCATCGATGGTTTGTTCCTCTGATGCAGGTGTAGAACATTTATGGCAGCTGATCGTAAGCTGTAGTATTTCCATGCATGAGCGATGTGAGGTGGTCCAACGGTAAACCTTCATAAGCACAAGATCTGATTCAACTGACCTTGCTTGTTGTCATGGTGCTATTCCGCTACTCCTCCCTGTTGTCGGCCCTTGATCCACGCAAGATCAATTCTTCCATCTCCTCTGAGGATATGTCTCATGGAAGACCCCCCCTTGTGTGGGTGTATCAAATGCTGTGTGGGTGTATCAAATGCTGTGTGGGTGTATCAAATGCTGTGTGGGTGTATCAAATGCTGTGTGGGTGTATCAAATGAGCATCAACCTGCAGGCGACAATGGAGTTTTGACCATGATCGAGCAACCTTGATTTTTCAATTTAAATGCAACGATGAAGCGATTTGAGGCTGCACCAGTACGACTCTTACAGGTCCTAGACATTCTGAGCGAGTTCCTGCCTATTGTCGAGCTTGGTTGCACATTGTTGCATCGCCTTCATCCTCTCCTGCCTCTCTGTTGTCTTTTCTAATTCAGAATGTGTCACATCTGCTCTCTTTTTCAGAATCTGCTGAGGTGCTCCTGGTCCACTGACGGCAGCAAGATCGCAGCAGGCTCATCTGACAGGTGAGTCAAACGCACCGCTTAACACACGCCTAAATTTGTATCAAGTTTGGGAAAACAATTATAAAATGTGATTTAAAAAAAAAAAAAGAAAAGCTAAGATATTCTTAGATAGATACCTGCATACAAATATCAGACTACTGAGTAGTTGGGAAGGACACCATAATCACTAAAGCCTGAAGAATCAGAAAGTAATTTCCTGTAAGAATTGTCATACAGATCTATTTTGTATCACTGCGAGGATGTCAGTAATATTAATAATAATATAATATTAACATACATGACACCCGTCTGTTTATATCCAAATTTCTCACACTGCAATACTATAATTTGATGAAGTCTATTCCAGAGGTCCCATTGCATATCTATAATAATAATAATAATAATAATAATAACAATACATTTCATTTATGGAGCACTTTTCTGGAAAACTCATAGTCGCTTTACAGGTACATAAAAAAACTATTTAAAAACCAGAATGAGATATCAACACATAATCAGCAATAAAAAAAATCACACATTAATTACATGTTGTCAGATATCTGTCTAAAGTTGGAAAGTAGACGTAATTCCTTCACAGTTTAGCTCTTGTGACTGAGTTTCTATGTCCGTCCACCAACAACAGCTTGTCTTGAATTAGACACACCCCTGAAAACTCACTGAAATGAATCCAGCCTCCTATGTTTCAGCTTTGTCTCACTTAGTCATCGATCTGTTTTGCTTCCCTAGATTCGTGTACATCTGGGACACCACATCACGTAGGATCTTGTACAAGCTGCCGGGCCACGCCGGCTCGGTCAACGAGGTCGCTTTTCACCCGGAAGAGCCTATAGGTGAGTCCATTTTTTTCTCTTTGGAGGAGACAAGGATTTTCATACTCCTGTTGTTTTTGGCATAATGTGGTCATCAGCCAACAGTCTTATTTACCATCTTCATTTTCCACCACTGGTGGGTTCACCGGATGCTTAGGACTAAGGATCTGTACTTTCTGGGCCCTATAACTCAGACTTCGGTTTGTTTCCCCCCCACTGGTACAATTTTTTTATGGCCGCTTTGAACACCTTTATCACTCAGACACAGACGCCACCTTGACTCTTAAGACAGGGTGATTTAAAAGAAAAATCTAGTTCAATAAATACCTTACAGCGGTTTGTTTGTGGCAGGAATATGTGCAAAGATTCAGATGACTGACAGACCATCAATGCTCCATATTTGCTCCTTTTTTCTGCTCAGTCGCCTGAAGGCACCATGTCTTCTTGACACACCATGAAGCAGAATAGCGTTTTTTGAAAACATTTCTGTACAGTTAATTTGGCACTCTTCTGGTAAAAGTTTTTCCAAGTACGCAGATACAATTTGTCACTCTAAGCTACACAAACAGCTGGTGAGGCGTGTGACTGAGTTGCTGAACGACCTTGAGGAAAGCGAGATGTTGCAAAAGCACGTGAACTCAATGTTACGGTTCAATCAGTCAAAGTTAATTAGTCAGATCGAACATGAAGTGCCTGAAAGCAGAACAACAAACAGAATCCCCATACCTCCTTGAACACAGACGGAAGTAGGAGATTAAAGTTATTCTAGAAAACAGAACAATAGAGAGAAAAAAAGGGTTAGTAATAAAAAGGCTGCATAAATAGATGTTTAATGAAAGGAGTAAAAAAGATTTAATGAAAGGCTGGACTAAAAAGGAGGTCTTGCGTTCGCTTTTAGATGCATCAACATTCCCAGCAGCCCTCATGTCCTCATGTAGGCTGTTCCAAAGACGGGGGCCGTAGCAATTTAAGGACGCCTCACTGAGGGTTTCTGTTCTTACTTTGGGAATCAATGGGCACTTCCCCTGATTGAACTCCTCAAATTAAATGTGACTCATTAATAATCTAACTAAGTATTTCTACAAAGTCAACAATATGCTCTAAGATCAGATTCCATAGTGACTCAATAAAGAATATAAATACAGTTAACTGTTTTGTCTGAGCTCAGTAATAAAACAAGACAGATTTCCATGTCATATGAGCTAAATGGACTCGATGGACAAGATTAGAAACTGTGTTTTCCACAGAAAGTTTCCCCTAATGAGTAAAATATGAACTAAAATAGTCAGATAAACTGGTGGGAAATAGCTCTAACAAAAATGTGTGTTTTGCAAAAATAACCACAGTAGGGAGTGAAATATGGACAATTACGACATAAATTCCATCGGGTTGATTCATGTGCACCAAATATGGACTTAATTGGACCAGTACTTGAGACATTATGGCCCGAAAAATCTGATATTACAGACAAAACTCCCAATAATGGCATAAATATGCAATCAACCTTTCCCAAAATCTGTCGAGTTCTTCCTAGAACTGCAGTCTTTGGAAAAGATCCATGAAATTTTTGATTTAGCGCTTTAGCGAGAAAAATCTGTAGCAGACGCTGGCGATTCCATTATAGCCCAGACTTTTTGGGGATGTAATTAAATGGTCGCGACCAGAAGACCCGAGGCCAATAAAAGGTTCACGGGATAAAAGCAAATCTGATATATACGTAGGACCCCGTACCATAAGAGCTCTATAAACCAATAAAAGGATCTTAAAATCAAATCAGAAGCAGACAGGTAGCCAACGCAGAGACTTAAAAATGGCGAAATGTGTCCTCTCCGTCCCTTCTTGGTCAGCAACCGAGTTACACTACTGTGCTTCACAAAATATCTTCCAACAGTCGGCAGGTCTGCCACATTATGAAGCAAACTGTGCCGTTGATGCATATGAACTTATATCGCAATGCTTCTGTCACAGAGATCTGCATCAGTCCAGAACTCACAACCATCCCTCTGTATTTACTTTACTCCTGTTCCAGACACCTCTGACAAATGAGCAGAGTGAGTGATCTCATGCGCTTTTTTTTGTTTTAGCTTTGGTTTTTGTCGGTGTAAAAATGAACTAAAGAGGGAACAGCCAAAGTTTAAAACCCTGAGAACGGCTTCAGGCCAGAGCAAACAAAACTTCAGACTCGGTGTGAAATCAACAACCAATAAAATAAGAGTTAAGTCATGTTTTCTCTCTGATCTTGTCTTAACAGTGATGTCTGGCTCCAGCGATAAGCGGCTCTACATTGGAGAAATTCAGTAGGATGTGTGTATGTGTGTGGACTGGAGTGGATGTGTGTGTCCTGCATTTGAAGTGGACGGCTGGTGTTGAGCTTCAGCTCTTCAGACAACAACCTCAGGACGTGCGTTTTAAGTTTGTTACGCTCGCATGTCACAACAACCTCCAAAATGACCTTTTTTATCTGAATTGTTTCTTTTTAATAAACATCTGTATTCTGTTAAAAAAGCTGTGTGTTGCATTATTTTACCATTGTAGCAATCCTGTGATCATTCACGCCTGCGGGATTTTCCACTTAATAAAAACTGTTGCCTATTTATGATTTATCCATACTCGCATAAAATGTTTTCCTTATTCTTTATCAGCACGTTAAATGAAGATCTGGGAAAGAGTAGTGGAAGCTGGGTTCAGGAAAGAGGTGACCGGTTGTGAGCAGCAGTTTGGTTTCATAACAAGAAAGAGCTCTGCTGATGAGATATTTGCTTTGAGGGCACTAATGCAGAAGCACAGAAGGCCGTATGATGATCGTATGATAGCGCAGAGGGAGGAATTGTGGGATTGCATGAGGTCTGGCGTGACGGAGAAATATGTTAGAGTGGTACAGGATATGTAAGAGAGCAGTCTGACAGCGGCGAGGTGTGCAGTAGGAGTGATGGATGGGTTCAAGGTGGAGGTGGGACTGCGGCAAGGATCAGCTCTGAGCACCTGCTCCTTTTTCTATAGTGATGGACAGACTGTGAGGTGAGGCAGGAGTCTCTAGAGACAATGATGTTTGAGGATGACGTGAGCAGGGGGAGAAATCCTGGAGAGGTGGAGGTACATACTGGAGAGAAGTGGAATGAAGGTCTGTCGCAGCAAAACGGAATGCGTGTGTGTGAATGAAAGGGAGGCAGGAGGAAGAGTGAGGATGCAAGGAGTAAGAGGTTTCCAAGATGGTGGTGAGAGCAGCTCTGTTGGATGGTTTAGAGACGGTGGTTCTGATCAAAAGACAGGATGCAGAGCTGCAGGTGAGAGAGTTGAAGATGTTTTTTAGGAGGTGAGGAGGATGGACAGGATTAGAAAGGACATCAGAGGGACAGCCAAGGTTAAACGTCTTGGAGACAAAGTCAGGAGGCCGATTGAGATGGTTCGGACACGTGAAGATGAGGGATGTGGATCTTCTGGTAGAAGGATGCTGGAGATGGAGCTGTCAGGCAGGAGAAGAAGGGGGAGACCAAAGAGGAGGTTTCTGGATGTGGTGAGAGAGGACATGCAGTTGGTTGCTATGACATAGTAAGATGCAGAGGACAGGGCAAGATGGAAACCGATGATCTGCTGTGGCGATACCTAAGTGGAACAGTTCATAGAAGAAGAAAATTCTTAATCCACGGCTAGAACATCACAACCACTCACTGTGTTTTATTTTGAAAGGGACGTTAATTAGTTACTTTGATACCGAGATGTTATAAAGACATATAATTCATTAAAATCATGATTTGATATTGCATCTAAAAGTTGGCACAAATTTACACATCAGCCCCCTTATACAACTTTTAGTTATGCGTGACGACTTATCAGAATGTTGGTGGTTTGACTCCCAGGACCCGACACGTTGAAGTGCACTTGAGTAAGACACTGAAGTCCCCGGGTGCCACGCAGGCCGGACCTCTGCTGCTCCGGGATGGATCCGATGCAGAGACAATAAAAGTTTGGATCACACCATGTGTAACGGGACACCTGTCCTCCAAACGGTTCAACCTTTAAATGAGCCTAGAGTCTATATTCAAAACGCAGATCAACGTCTGGGTGTGTCTCGTCCAGATGTGACCCCTCTCTAATGGAGTTTGTTTTTGTTTTTCCTTTAAATTAATCCAATTATCTTTTAAAACTAAATGTGTTTTGTGTTTCCTCGGGTCACCTTTTGTCTGGTGATCAAAACACACTTTAGTGTGGTACATATAAGCATAGAATATTTCCCATCAGTGTGTGTGTGTGTGTGTGTGTGTCCCAGAATGAACAGTTTGTACTCATTCATTTGTTTTATCATGTGACCATCTACACTGAGCTTAAGTAACACCATTTCATGGTGTTTCTATATGGGCTTAAAACACACTCACTGTTTTAGACTTTTGATTTTTATTATTGTCAATACTATAATTCTGACTTGAAGTAATCATGCATAATTAGTGAAATAATCTGACTATAATAAATTGCAAGCATGCGTCCAATAAATCGTATTTTATATGCAGAATTCCTATTATAAATGCAGCTGCTTACAGCCGAACACTGCAAGCGAGAAACGGCGTCAAAAACAGAAACAGAAATAGCAGAAATGTAACTCAAAAGGAATAAAACACCCTTTAATTATTGTTGATGATGATGGAAAAATGGGTTTTGTCATCAGTTAGAAAGTTGGCACGGCAATGTTGTTATATGTTCCTTTTAACTTTTAAATACTTTTAATTGCTTTGCTTAAAGCATCTGCTTTGCATCTGGTGTCTTTTATCCTCTTGTCATTAATTCCGATTAAATCTGTCTTCCATTTTTTTTGCCATATTGTTTTGTGTTTTTTCTTGTCCTATTTATTATTAGACTCTGAGTGTCTGGTCCACTTCCTGTGCCGAAAATATTTCGTGAATAGTGGTTGCTATGTACAGTATAAGGAGAAGTGCTATATAAATAAAGAACATTTTTATGAAAGGGCATTTGTGGGTTTTGATCAGGGGGTATGTGGTTGGGAGAAATAAATCAAAATGCATTATTGAATACAGCATGAGAACCACTGATCTAAATGAATCATCTAAATCAATCTAACGTGGTTGTCAGAGAAAATAAATAGAAATGAAAGTAAGTTTGAGTAAATTTGAGTGGACACACCTTTGCGTTCTACAGGTTTTCTTTTATTTGTTGCTCCATGATCTTGAGAAATCCGCCTATGTCGTCACTTCCCTGCTTTTTTCATCTGACTGAACTTTTGGAAATCCCACACTCACTGCTCAGAATAAATACTATTACTAAATGTCTTTATTGTCTATACCCATGATCTGTAATTCAAATTTTTCACAAAGATCTAATCTCTAACTCCAGTAACAAAATTGTAGAAACCTCACGTTCTGAACCTAAGGCAATGTGTGTTGAAAGCACATGGAGAAGATCTGAAACCATTCCTCCATACAGAGACTCTCCAACTCCTTCAGGTTCTGAGGTCCACAAGCTTGTGGACTCAGCAGGACCTTTATCTTGTGATCTCTGAACCATTCTTGGGTTGATGTTGAGGTGATCTTCAGATCATTGTCCTGCTGGAAGGTCCAACCACGACCCACTTTAAGGTTCCTGACAGAGACTTTTAGGTCTTCATCCAGCATCTGCTGGTGTTTGATGGAATCCTTTGGACCACGTCTTTTAACAAGATTCCCGAGCCTTCGGAAGAAAAATAGAGATTCATGGACAGACTTCACGGTGGATAAGAGGGGCTTTTCTCACTTGCCAAAAGGCTCTAGTTGGGTCTCATCTGACCTCTGACCCTGTTCCACTGAAAGTCCCAGTGGTGTTTTTCAAAAGGTAGATGTTTTTTTAATCTACTACAGCTGGTGTCGGTGTCAGCGCCATCTGAAGGTGGTTAGGGAGACTTTCTGACCCCAAGATTCATCTGACCACTGCAATTCTCTCGTTGTGATTATTATTATTATGATTATTATTACCATTCTCCTCATAGTGTGTGGGGTCAATATATAATATTGATCTGAACAGGTGAAACTGACATTTTTAACTGTTGAGAGATTTTTCTTGTATCCATTCAAAGATAATTAATTGAGTCCCCCCATATTTATACCCCAGTAAACAGGAAGTCATTGTTCACCACTGCAGAGCTCTTGGTCAAACAGGTGCATCAAAAAATACAAAACAGGACTGGAAATGTCCTTCAATTACCTTTTAAACTCAGGATTTCCTTAGGGTGCCAATATGTGTGGCACACATGTTATTGAGAAATTTAAGTTTTCTCTTTTTTTTTTTCTCAATTATTTGAATAAAGGCTATATTTTTGTGAATGACTGGAATGGAAGATCATGGATGAAGACAATAAATACATAATAATACAGTATTAATTACGACATATTCAGTCGTATATAGTATATTAAACATGACTACGGTAAGAATGTATTAGTCTCATGGGAGATTATAGAAGATAAATATAGTAGCCTAAATTTCAGTCATACAGAATGAGTCAGGGCTGCAAGGCGGCCCATTGTGTTTTTGTGTTCCTGTCGAACGCCTCGAGGTACCGCCGCTCGGCCACGCGCACGTCCGCGGGTCTGCAGAATCCATGCAGCTCCTCCTCAAGGGGGTCGCGACGAGAGCCCCCACCCCCTCGTCTCTCTCTCTCGCTCTCTGTCTGTCTCTCTCTCCCCCCGCTGCTCCTCCTGCGCCCGCTTCAGCACCGATTGTTGACAAAAGACCCTGCAAGACGGAACGAAGGAGCCCAAACCTCGGTACCGGTGAGCGGATCTGCCCGTTACCTCAACATCCTTCTCCTTGCAGTTAGCGAGTGGAGGAGATCCGGACGACGGAGAGGGGGACGAGGATTCTTCCGTTCCTAGAAATCCGTGAGTCACAACGAGTCGCTTTGTCCATAAAGCCAAACATGAGCTGTTGTGAGAATGCGGGGTTCGACCCCCTCCTCCCGATCGATCCGGTATCATATGCCGCTCGTTTATTTATACATCTCCGGGCGGATTGTGACAGCTTTCCGTCTTTCTTTGTGTCTTTGTGTTTCCCCTTTCCGGAAGGTGTGGCCGAGGTGATTCGGCTGTTGGTGGTGGTCGGACCGCAGCAGGCCGGCGTGGAGTGGACGCCCTCCCACCCCCTTTCCCTGAAAACCACCCGCGATCCACCGACAGAACCAGCTCCCGGGATGGCTCGGTCACACTGAGTTGAAGCTCCGGACCATCGTTTGAGGAGGAGGAGGAGGAGGTGGAGGCGGCAGCCGTGGGGAAGGTCTATCCAGCCAGGAATGGTGTGAGCTGAGACGTCCAGGCATTCTGGATCTGACCGGGGACCCGTCATTCCCCCGGAGCCTCCGCGGCTCCAAGCCGCGTCCCGAGCCCTCCAAGATGGGGAAGTGCGACGGAAGATGCACGCTGCTGGTGATTTGTTCGCTGCAGCTGGTGAGCGCCGCTAAATAAATCCACATGTTTGTGCTGCCTCCGAACTTAGTCCACCCACCGTGGAGATCTAAGAGGGGCAGCGTGCTCCAGACACGCAGACGGAACCGGCCATTTCTGAGCTGCAGCTGCTGGAGTGCCATGCCACTCTGAGGGTGGGTGCGTGTGTCTTTGAAGAAGAGGGAGCAGGACTTTGGGGGGTGGGTGGGGGTGTCGTGGTGGTCTGTACGAAAGAGGGGTGATGGCCCTTCCTTGCAAAACCATGTGAATGTTAAGCAGAGGACGCCCTGTTCACCATCTGGTCTCCATTCTGGAGTTAAAGTTGGCCGGTCCTTGTGCCTGCAAATAGCTTTAAGACTATTCACCGACATAATTCATAAATTGTAATAAGTGTGTGTAATATGAGAGCCTATCAGCTCCTGCTGCCGGAGCGCCAGCAGCTGCAGCTTAAGGGCTTGCTGTCCAGGCTGGCTGTTATTTGCTGAGATGATGAGTTGTTGTGAGGATGGGGGATCCGGCCCTTACATCCTCATTAGTTTGGGGGTGCTTTTGAAGGGTGCTCCTCTTTTACAGTCACTGGACTAGCTGGTGCTCCAGGCAGTTACCATGGAAACAACTGCGGCAGCCCTGTGTATGTGTGTCCCTGTCACTGTCTGTGTGTATATGTTTTTGTGTATGTGTAACACCTTCGTTTCTTTTGTGTCTTTACGTCTCCCTGGCTGTGTTGTGTTTCTATGAAAATGCATTTTCCTTTTTACTCTGAATACAAATTTGACCCTCCCCTTGTGTCCCATAGGTGGCGGCCCTTCAGAGGCAGGTGTTTGACTTTCTGGGCTACCAGTGGGCTCCCATCCTGGCCAACTTCTTGCACATTATGGCCGTCATCCTGGGCATGTTTGGCACCGTGCAGTTTCGCTTCAGATACCTCATCTTTGTGAGTACACCCACGCCAGCTGCGGCTTACTCTTACATGGATGAAGCATGGGCCGAAGCCCGCGGAGACTGATCACTGTGTGTTTGTCAGTATGCAGTATGGCTGGTCCTGTGGGTGGGCTGGAACTCATTCATCATCTGCTTCTATCTGGAGGTTGGAAACCTGTCACAGGTAGGTCCTCTGTCGACATCTGCAGCCTGTTCTGTTTTCACCAGAAGTTATTCTTAAGTTACATCTTATGTTATACTGTAAATTCTTGAACTCACAGGTTACCAAACTGACTTTATCCTCAGTAATTCATAAGAAATTGTAAAGCTTTAAAGAGCACATAACAGTCCATAATGACTCAACCTAACTATTTCTGTGAAGTCAGCAATATTTCTCTAAGATCGGACCCCATAGTGACTCAATAATGAGGATAAATGGAGTTAACTATTTTATCTGAGATCAGTAATAAAGCAAGACAGATTTCCTTGTGTCACTTCATATGAGCTAAATGTGGACAGAATTGGACTTGTGTTTGGGAAAACAGTCAAATGGCTGTTAGGGTTTGGGGGGGGGGGGGGGGGGGGTCTCAAAGAAAGCCTCCCTTGTGAGTAAAATATGGCAAATTTAAGTTAGATTTCTTTGAGGCAGTTCATAGGGGGGTGAATGTCAACAAAATTGAACAAGTGGTTTGGAAGTTACGCCCAAAAAATTTGATCACATATTTGCTTTTTATCTCTGCATACCAGAGAAACATTTTTGCCTTAATATCCTTAAAAAGATTATGCATTTTGACCCCAGAATATAAATAGTGACCATCAGCGGGGTCCAAAGCCTAGGAGCTCGTTGTTTAAGTCATTATATCGTGCAAAAATGTGAAATATTCTCCGGGATTGTTCTGTTTTTTCCTCTGTTTTATATCAGTGTAAATTGACGTCACCTGTCCGGGAAAACTTTTCCTATTCTCTGATGTTTTGCACACTAACCCGTATTAAAGATAAGTTCGGTTTAGAAGCAAAGGGAAGTGTAGCTCCGCTAAATGTGTGTGTATTTATGTGTTTTCAGGACAGGGACTTCCTCATGACGTTCAACACATCACTCCATCGGTCATGGTGGATGGAACACGGTCCAGGTTGCCTGGTAACAACAGTGCTTGACTCTCAAATGGCCCCTGATGACCACCATTTCATCACTGTCTCTGGGTGTCTCCTAGACTATCAGTACATAGAAGTGTTGAGCTCAGCCATCCAGATCCTACTGGCCGTACGTATCTCACGCACACTCTCGCTCGTCCTGAAGTAACAGTCACTCTATAAAGTCTCGACATCTCTTCTCCTACAGCTCTTTGGCTTTGTGTACGCCTGCTACGTGAGCAAGGTCTTCCAGGATGATGAGGACAGCTGTGAGTACCCCCTTTTTTTTTTCCTCCTAAAAAGATTCTCAACCGTTCTCCAGTGTCCTGGTCAACCGAGTAGATTTACTTTCTCTCTTACTGCTGAGTCAGCGTTTTTGTAAGCAGCCACAGCTTTGGTTGTGAACACTCTTTAAAAAAACAACAACCCATCACCACAGAAATTCCCTCAGTGCCGTTTGAGCGCTCCGTCAGCGGCGAGTGTTAAAGATGTCTGTCTGACTATTACCGGGTAGTGCTTGTCTGTCAGCTTGGGTGGGCCATCTGTGTGCCTGAGTGGTTCTGGGGTTGCACTCACTCACTTGAGGAAATCAGGTACTAAAGATGAATCCAGTAAAAGGGAGCGCCATGCTGAGTCTGTGATGTTAAACACCATGTTATCTTTTAATAGTATGAGAGTAATGATATGCACCTCATAATGTTGATGATGAAAACTAGTCCTACGCTGTCGTCCCTGACAGCAAGGGAGTTTATCCAAGGCCCCAATCCCCTGTGTTGTACTTAACAAGCCCCCTTAACTCCCTAAAACCCCTAAACTCGTCAAATTAAACGGGACTCATTAATAATCTCAAACATTCCATATTGACTCAACCAAACTATATCTGTGAAGTCAGCAATATGCTTTAAGATCAGATCCCAGAGTGAGGATAAATACAGTTAACAGTTATTTTGTCTGAGCTCAAGTATATAACAAGACGGATTTCCTTCTCTGGATTCAGATTTAGACACAATTGGACTTATGGTTGGGTAGTTATGGATGAGAAACTTTTTCTTCCACTGAAAGCTCTCCCTAAGGCATGAAATATGAACTATTATAGTGCAATAATATTTATACGAGATAGAAATCCTGTGTAGATTCATGCAAGGTTCGTATGAGGTCAATTTGGATTAAATTGGACCAACAGTTAATGAGTTTTGCCCCAAAAAATGTTTTTTTTGTATGAAACAAATCCTCCCCCTCGTGAATAAAATATGAAGTACGAGAGTAAGACATGATAAATACCAGATGGATCTCTTCAAGTCGATTCATATGCACAAAATTTGGATTAAATCGGACCAACAGTTGAGAAATGATTTCTGAAAGAATTCTTAATTTATCCTTTATTAGTCACATTCAGTACGACATGGTGAAATTCTTTCTCCCCGCATCAGAGCCCATCCCCGGGGGAGCGGTGGGCAGCTTTTGTGAAGCGCCCGGGGAGCATTTTGGGTTCAGGGTCTTGCTCAAAGACCCTTTGACATTTAGACCCTATGATGACATTTAGACCTGCTGGGACACGAACCGGCCGCCTTCTGATCCTCCAAATGGGGAGAAAGCCGTTGTAGCCACTGTGCTACAGCCGCCCATATGCAACTGACCTTTCCCAAAAATCAATCCAGTTCTTCCTCGTACCAATGTCTATGGGGGTATAATAGAGATATCTTGGTAACACAAAGGAACTGCAACAGTTCCATAATATCTCCTTTTCCTGGATTTAATAACAATGACAGGGGAAATATCAGTTTACTCTATCAACTTGTTCATTTTCATACCAGTCAAGTTACTTTACAAGAAATTAAAGACGCATGGAAGTAAAGAGAAGATGCAGAGATTAACGCTTATCATTCAGAGACTTAAACAATGACAATAAAAGAGAGAAGATGGAAAAGAAAAATTAAAGATAACCCAAACCTAAATCTCACCTATTTTTTTTTTTTTTTAAATAGAAAAGTGGGATTGTTTTATTCAGTTGCTTTGTTTCTTCGATTCTTACTTTGCATGGATTGAAGAAGATAAGAGGAATATCTCAGTGGCATAAAAGCGGCGGGAGAGGTGATGCATCGCTGCAGATTCTGTTCTCATAGAGGACCGGTCCACTGAAAACTCAATAGATTTTCATGGCAAAATAGAACCTGATCTTGAAAGACGTCACTTTCGGGAAGAAAAAAAAAACTTAAGGAAGAGTGGAGTGATATCATCTCTCTCTCTCTCTCTCTCTCTCTCTCTCTCTCTCTCTCTGAAGTTGATTTCATTGGTGGTTTTGACTCCTATGGCTACCAGCCTCCTCAGAAGTCCTCTCATCTGCAACTGCAGCCTCTTTACACGTGAGTTACAAATATAACATTATCTTTCTTTCGTCCTTTTGAACTTTTTGTTGATCATCGGTGTTTAAAGGAATACTTCTAATAACTTTGGGGCCTCAGAGATAAAGAATAATTGTATCAGAAATCAACATATCCTCGTTTTTATCCTGAAGATACGGGTTCCTTTACCTCTTAAAACCCCACACCTCAATTTCCTGATGCACCATATATTTCTTATTGTTGTATTTCAGGCTTACTTTCAAATTATTTTTTTTAAGCCTAATAGTTAAAGTTTATGTATTTTAATTACATGTAAAAATTTCCATGCATTTGGCTTAAATTATTTTCAAGAAAAGGAAGCCAGGGAAAATTGGTCTCTTTGCACATTTTATTTCTTTGGGACATTTATTAATTTAATATCTTACACTGTCTAAATTGACCATAAAATGACAAATCGTCTGGTCAAGAATGTCTTTAAACAGTAAAAAAAAAAATCTAAATCATTCATTTATGATTAAATTTTATTGTATTAGTATTTCAAAGTAGATCATCACTTTTAAATAGATTAACCCAACTTACTGTAAAGCTTGTTTTTACAAACTATTTTACCCGTGTAACCTTTTTTTGGTTGTGTCAATTTTAATAATTCTGTTTATTAAGTCCTCCCTTGCTTTAATATGCTATTAAATCAAAATTCATACCTATCAAATAGGACTTTTTTGATAATTATGTACCCCAGGGCTCCATCCTTGGCCCCTTACTTTTTAGCGTGTATAAACATATGCTGCCTCTGGGTTACATTATAAACAGGTAAAGTTAAGTGGCACAGACTATTACATAAGAAATAAGACTCAAAAACAAACAGTTGAGGAGGACAAAATAACATATGGGTGTAACGTTAACTTAAACTTAATGGGATCCATATTTGTCATTAAAACACAAATCAAAAAAAAGAAATAGATTTGTGTAACAATTCTAATTGGTTTCCTATGTGTTTTAAATACATTTCCCATTCAAAACAAGGCAATATCCTGAAAATTATATGTAAACAAATCTCATTCATTTTGAATCCTTCTTGTTCTACAGCGACACATATTTAAACCGTGTCCTTTTTTTTTTAAATGATTCAATCGAGTTGTTTTCATAATTAACAGATTGACGCGGATTCTATAAAATCTTAATATCTAAATTTAAAAACCATGATTATTTCTGCAAAATCCAATAGACCTAACACTTTCACTATGCAATGATTCATTTTGATGATCTATTGAGTGGAGGTTGAGTTTTTTCTTCTTCCATGTATCATTACACTAAAGTTTAATATTGATGTTTGACGGTTTGAATCCTGATCCCATCTCTCCTCTCCTCTCTCCTCCAGGGCTGGTTAAATGTTGGTAGCATCCCTTCTGGCCGTACCCTGACAGTGTCACTGTGGATGGAGGGCGATGGTTGCCTTTACTACACTCACCCTGTGTATCACAGTCTACCTGAGGAATGGACTTACCACCACCGAGAGGGACAGACAAGTGTGTGTGTGTGTGTGTGGGTGTGTGAGTGTGTGCACGCATGTGTGTGTGTATGTGTGTGTGGAAGAGAACTACAGCCCTGAATAGAATGTACAGCGCTCAGGGATGAACCAGCATGCCAAGGTGGTCTGAGATGACGGAAGAGGAAGCAGGGAAGGAGGAGCACAGAGTGGTTGGGGACATCTCTGTCGAATTACAGAAGACACACTTCACTTAACAGCCAGCTCTCAACACTCCCACAAAGTGTGTATGTGTGTGTGTGTGTGTGTGGGCATGATTGTGTAGCTGGTGCTTTGTTATTGCACCCTGGACTCTTACCACTTGGTGTCCCTGTGAATTTATTTTTTTTGGGGGGGGGGATTGGGGTTGGATTACTCATGCGATGATGTGGGCGGGGTCACATAATAAAGAAAAAGCAGCACGTACCTGTTGACATTTTAGAATGTGGTGTTATCAAATTAGAGCGGTCTTACAATTACCATTCCCAAAGCCATCCTTCGCTTCCTGCCACGCCGTTAAAACCACGCCTGACATTCAACTTTTTACATTAGAGCCCTGATCTGCTGAGGTAGAAAAAAACGCTGGTGGGGGGGACAACCTGATTAACCCTTTAATGTCCTGCTCAACTGTTTGCTTGAGCACATTTGAAGTCACTGTGTCTGATTGAAAAATGTGACTGAACCTGTTTATCATATGACCCTGTGGCAGCATATGTCTGCTAAAGAGAAAGGTGGCCAATGACGGAGCCTTGGGGGTCGCCACAGGTTGAAGGGCCCACTGAGGAGTAGGCGTTAACCGTGGCTTTTGAGAAAGTCCTATTCAATTTTTTTTTTTCGCAAGTCGAAAAAATGTGAAAACGTACTAAACAGAATTATGTCACTTGATACAGGATCCAATTAGTTTTCTGAAAAAACAAACTTTACCCAAAGGTTGAGCCAATCTAATTAAAATTTTAAAAAATTCCGAATCCAAACGATTTTAGGGTAAACTTAAAGTGTCCATGATATTCAATTAATTAATACCCCAAAGCAATAAAATATGTAAAGAAGTCTTTTTTTTTTCCATTGTTTTTTCGGTGGGGACATTAAAGGGTTAAAAGGTCAAGTTAGCAATATTTTGTACATTTTATTAATGACCGAAATCAACAACGCGCTCATCTGTATCACAACACTTTAGTTCCCGGACACATTTATCTTTTAGAGAAGGAGTCACAGAAATGTATTACATGTATTTTAAAACTGGCTAAATTACTTCCTTAAACAACAGCACAGTAGATTTAAGCAATTCTCTCTCTCTCTCTCAAACAGCATTTAAATAACGGGGGCTATTTTCAGCCATGCATGTGCTGTGTTAGTGAGTGTTAACACCAGTAGGAGGTGGAATCGTCTCAAAATAAACTACAGTGCCTGTGTTCGTCATAGTAAAGGAACATGTGACCCGATAGTGTGGTTCATTGAGAGTTTTTGACAGAGAAAATGTGTCAGGATTGTTTGTAGGATTTTAGTTTTTTTTTTGTAATTGTTTGAAAAATCTGAAATATGGCCAGACTGATCATTCAAAGTCACGGAATACTGTAAAAAAAAAAAAAATGAAGTCAAATCAGCGAGGATATTTTTTCGTTTTCAGGAACCTCGATGTACATGGGATGCTGTTAAGTAGAGATTCAGTTGCATTTCTGGGGTCAGGCATTATCCTTGGGGGTCTGTCTGCGCTGTAAAAAATAAATTCCATATTAATTTACGATAAAATACCAGCAGCTGAGGTTGCCAGAATTTCACTCTTAGAAATATGCTGAGTTTGATAAAGACATTACATTTGAATTACCATGGAGAAAAAAAACACATATACTTTTTAAACTCTTTATAGGGACATTAAATAAAATGACAATAAATTACATGAAAAAAAATTACATTGAAATTAACAGTATTTCACAAAAATGCACCGTATTTCTAACATGTCCTCTAAGTAGAAATGAGAAGATGTTCTTGCTAAATGGTTAAAGGTCTTAACTCTAAACATTAATGTTATAATTGCAACGTATTACCATAAAAAAATGAAGGTATTTATGGTCTTTTGATTTAGGATAATTCACTATCTATTACTGTTGCCATTTCTTCTTTTTTTACCGTAGTTTGATCCTACAAAAACAAGATGTTTGAATTTATTTTTAATTTACTGTTGTTTTAATGAAATGTCCTTGCAAAAAAAGTTTACATTATATCTTTTTTTTCATGGTAGTTTACCGTAATGTGTTCTACATGATAACCAAATCTTTTACTGTAAAGATTCTGGCCACCACAGCTGCCAGCATTTTAACGTAAATTGTTTGTTTTTTGCAGCGTGGGGGTACAACGGGGTTACTGTACGTGTAAATAACCAGCCAATGATTGTTTTGTTGGTTCCGTTTAGAAGAAGGGGATTCATCGAGGGGGCGGTTGGACTGAGGAAGAGGGGTTTCCATCAAAGTCTTTCTTCATACCTGTTTCTCTTGTTCTCTCTTTTATAATGTCCTCATGCTACTCTCCTCTAATCTATCGGCAGCTAATTTTCTCCGTCATCTTCCTCACTAACTCCCTCTGTGGCTCATTCACTATTCTCCACAGGAGCATGGCAACGTCGGCGACCCAAGAAGAAAATATGTCATGAACACACTCGGTCACATGCTCTGACTAGTTTTTGTATATGAAATAGAAGAGGTGAAGAGGGAAAAGTGAGGCAGGTATGAGATGAAGACCTTAAAGTGAAGTTTGAAATAATAAAAGAACACTTTCTACACTAAAACCGACTTCTGTTCTCATCTATAGAAACACATTTGTATCACTGAGAGTGAGTGATGGTTTTATAAAATCTATACACTTGCTTCCCAGATTTGATTACATCATATAAATATCTGGATTATAAGGCACAGAGTTATACTCACAGTTTATTTTATACAAATAATGACAGCAGATGATCTGTGATTTGGAATGAGGACTTTATAAAGCAACGTGATGCATTTTGTAAAAAGATGGATTAGCAAAATTAGCACTGTGGTATCCATCAAAAGACTTATTATCTTGCTGTTGCTCATGATAATGAAACTGTGGCGCTCATTAAAAATGCAAATATAATGCATAATAGTTATAGCCCAATTAAATGGGGGATATTGTGAAGTCATCATCACGTCTTTGTCTGCGTCCACTGCAGATCCTTCATGTTATCACGATAAATCAAAAACTTACACAAATCATATCCAAATTTTTTTTTATCCACATAGACCTTAGTATGAGGAAGAACTGGATTGATTTCAGGATAGGTAGGTTTCATTTAGGCGCCCTTCATAGGAACTTAATCGCCAAAAGATTTTACGCCATAGTTTTTTTGACTGTTAGTCCGATTTAGTTCAAACTGAGTGCATGAATTGAGTCATGCACTCAGTATATGTAATATAGTTACATATACACTTATATTATATATTACATATACACTTGTATATGTAATATAGTTCATATTTTAAGCATTAGGGGGGGATGAAAAAAACATCGATTTTCAGACCTAACTCCCTAACCGTTAGTCCCCTTTAGTTCAGATCTGGTGCCTACGAATCGCCTAAAGGAGATCTATCATGAGTTTATCACATTTTACCCAAATAGTACATATTTTACTCTCTCAGCGGAACTAATTTATGAAAAACACTGTTTTTTTCTCAAATAACTGCCTAACTGTTTGTCTGATTGAGTCCATTAAAGCAGATATCTCAGGTATATATCATATTTTACTCTAATAGCTCATATTTTACTCACTAGTGGAAGCTTTTTTTCATTTAAAACACAGTTTTTCTGGACATAACGTCACATTTAATTTGAGGAGTTTATCATGAGAATTTCATGGACAGTCCAGGGGATTGGGGGCTTTTCAGGGATTTAACCTTGCTGTAGGGGACGACATCATAGGCTTGGTTTTCCTCATGGTTTGACTCAGTAATAATAAAAATTTAAGAAAAAAGAATTGAAAAAAACATAATGGACAAGACTAAGTGCAACCTCAAAAGAGAAAACTGGTGCACACAGTGCAGATTTGTGGCTTAGTAAAAATAGATTCATCTTGTGTGAAACTGTAATTTTATTTTATTATTTTAACAATAAAACATATATATTATTTAAATAAACTCCCTGGACTAACTACTAATATCTAACTAATATAACTAGCTATGTTTGAAATGTATTATTTAATACCATACATTCTCGGAAAGGCCTGCCATGAGACGGTTGCATTACGTCATCCGCACACCTGTTTGTAACAGTCTGCGCTTCAGTCTGCAGCCTCGGGGTCGCAAATTTACAAAAGCCAAAAGACTATTTTCTGTTATTATTACTATTTTTCGGTGAAACTCGGTCCCCTTTTCACACCGTCTGCATGCACCCACTCAAACGCTGACGTGGGGTGCAGCACGATGTCGTTGTTGCTGTAGAGACCCCCAGAACATTATGTACAGTCTATTTATACAGTGGAAAGGGCGGCTTCATAATAGGTTCTATTATATCATTCATTATCATTATAAATATAAATATAGGATAAATGTTGATATAATGTTGCTGTGATATTTGTGTCGTTAGCTTTTAACCATATTCTTTATTATAACGCGTTACACAATTACTGAAAGCCAAAATCATTTCAATGTTTTGTCTTTTTCTCGTTTAGAAATTAACTGAAAGAATTGATAAAGGAATCCAGTATAAACACGACCCACAATACACATAAACTACAAGTACATAACAAAGGAACCGGTCCGGTATGGCCCTCCCTCCTCCCGGTTGGCGCAATGAACCGCACGCTCACTCTCATCCCTTCCCGTCATGCAGCGCTGCTGTTGCCTGCTACTCCGTCGAGCCGCCCGCCATGTTGTCGGAGTGAAAGCCTGGGGTGTAAGAGAGAAACTGGGGCCCAAAATCCGCGACCATCCACCCTCTCCGCCGGTGAGTAACACCTCCAGCCCAGTTCCGGTAGAACGAGACATTGTTTATTCGCGCCTCGGTGCAGTATTGTGGCCATGGCGGCTTTGTGAGAGGCTAACGAGGTGTATTTGGTGAGACTGAAGCGGCTGCCTCCCTTTCTGCTTCTCGCCTCCTTCCTCCCGTTGTGTCGGTCTTCCGCTCCAGACAGCTCTCGGGCCTTTGTTAGCATCAGCGTCACCGGGACCTGTTGGGCTGAATAGTCGGTGCGCCGGTAGAGACTGCCAAGTGTTTGTTAGTAGTATAATGGCGGTGTTAGGGGTCTGTTAAAAACACGGGGAGCCCGTGATTGGTCACCGGGCTGAGCTTGTGCTGGGAGGCCGTGTTATTGTTGGTAGACACGGGCAGTGAACCCTCCATAACAGCTCCAACCCTGGCGCGAGTGGACTCTAGTGCATGCAAACGAAACGTCCGGTAACCGTTACGGCTCGTTTCACGCCTCGGTTCCGGTGTGTTCCATCTGCTTTGTGACAGTTTGGTTTGTGTGCAGACACCTAACGTAATCTCAAGCTAGCCGCAGGTTGCCTGCTCGTATTGTCACACCCCTGTGTTTGCCCGGTATGCGGTGGATTGGTCCCCGGTATTGAATAATGATTAACCCAGTGAAGCAATGTCCCTTTTCCGCGTGCTACAAGTTCCACGGATTTCATAACAGCCCGCTTCTCTTCGGAGCAGAGTGTTGTGGATTTCCGGGTGTCTTGCTAATTGATTTAGAGTTGAAGAGCTATGTAGCCGATGGCAGGGAGGAAAATAAGCACGTGAGCGTGGGTTATTACTCGACAGGCTGTTGATTATGTTTCTGCTCGTGTTTTTGTCTCTTCGGCTTCAGCAGAGTTGCATCGGTGGATTCGTAACTTAGTGTCAGGCAGACTTGGGTAAAGGTAATTACTGTATATGGCTCGGTGCAAAAAGAACTGCATGTAATTTCCTCATGGCCTGTAGGGACACCGACGTGAAACCAGCAATTTTAACAGAGATTAGAGCTTGTTGGTTAAGAAGAGGTCTTAAAATACCAATAACATCACTCAGACTGCTGAAAATCACATTTTGTTGTGCTTCTGTTGACCAACAAACAAACAAACAGAGCTCATGTCTTGAGTTGGGACATTGCTAATATCTATGTGCATCTTTCTACAAACATTAAACATGGGGTACAGCACTGGTGCCCCCCCACCTGTCCACCAACATGGAACCAGACGTACGTGCTGCTATTTAATATTTTTTCCAAATTTTTAGTTTTTTCTTCGTCTTTGGTTGCAAGTTCCAGTCAGTCATTATGGTTGTTGGTTTAGTTTCCAGGGCAGATCTCAAATACTGTCCAATATTTTCCATTATAACATTTCTTTGTCTTTGCCTTTTTCTACTTTGGAACTTAAATCCTCTGCGTTTTCTTCCTTTCCATGACTACAGTTTGAATTTTCCCAAGATTCCCCATTTATTGAGAAGACAATTTCATGCTTGTGTTTTTCTTGACGTACCCTGGAGTATTTTTATTTTTTCATTTTTAACCCTTTGGAGCCTAAGGTCGGGTTAGGGCTAACAATATACCTTAATATACAACATTAAATAATTTTCAACATGCCATGTTTGGGATCACCTCGATGATCTGGTATTTATTCACTATATTAGTATATTTAAACAAAAACATGCAGGCTTAGGGAACACGCAGATGTGATCATAGGATCCAATGGGTTAATAGGAAGTTGCATTGTGATGTCATAACGAGGGACATGCAAGAGTCACCAGCTTGGAGGAAACCATTAGGTGAAACACATCACTGTCAATACTGAGGACGGCACCAGATTGATTTTCTTTTTATTATAAATCCAAGAACACAAAAGACAGTGATTCCACTTGTGATCACAAACGAAGAAGACCAAAGCGAATGGAGATGTCTGAAATTCGACATGGTCAGTTGATAGCTAATGTCGGGCCTTTCAATTTATGTCTTTCATGCCATCAAAGCATACTTTCATTTATTCAGTCCTGAAAAATGTGAAGTTTTCTAATGGAGGAGACATAACAAAGGTGATGTGCAGAGCTGTAGCAACCACCGTATAAAGCTGATGAACCACAGAGTGAAGATCTGTGGAGTAGTAGTGGAAGCTATGTTACAAAAAAGAGGTGACTAAATGTGAGCAGCAATATAGTTTAATTCTAAGAAAGAGCAGTCTTGTTGAAATGTTTGCTTTGAGAGTGCTGATGAAGTACATAGAAGATCAGATGGATTTGCATTTTGAATTTAGAGAGAGTGCTGAGAGGGGAATTGTGAGATTGCATGAGGAAGTCTAGAGTGACGGAGAAGTATGTTAGATTGGTACAGGATATGTATGAAGCAGCGGTTAGCTGTGCAGTTGGATTGACAAATAGATTTGCGGAGGGGGTGGGACTGCTCCAAGGATCGGCTTTGAGTCCCTTCTTGTTTGTTATGGTGATGGACAAGGATGACAGATGAGGTCAGACAGGAGTCCCTATGGACTATGATGTTGGTGGATGATATTGTGATCTGTAGTGAGAGGTCAGTTGCAACAAGCCAGAAAACTTGTCTGCGAACAAAAGGGAGGCTGGTGGAAGGGTGAGGATGCAAGGAGTAAGAAAGGTTTCCAAGATGGTCGGGGAGCGGCTCTGCTGAATGGTTTAGAGACGATGGCACTGAAGAAAAGAAAGGTGGCAGAGTTGAAGATTTTAGGATGTTCTTTGGGAGGGAGGAGGATGGACGGGATTAGAAAGCAGCACATCGTAGGGACAGCCCAGGTTTAGACGTCTTGGAAACAAAGTCAGAGAGGCCTGATTGAGAACCATGAAGAAGAGGGATGGTGGATCTACTGGTAGAAGGACGCTGGAGATGGAGCTGCCAGGCAGGAGAAGAAGAGGAAGACCAAAGAGGAGGTTTCTGGATGTGGTGGGAGATGCAGAGGACAGAGCAAGATAGAAACAGACGATATGCTGTGGCAACTTATAAAGGAAAGAGCTGAAAAAAGTTAAATGCAAAGTTTTCTAACTTAAGTTTTTTAATATAAAGTAAAAATTCTGAGTTAAATTGTACTTTTTATTCCAAAACTTAATGACATATTACTGTAAACATTACAATTTTATTTTTCCGTACATCCCAAATCCAGAGAATCCCTATTCATATATATATATATATATATATATATATATATATATATATATATATATATATATATAAATAAATATAATTTATGTTTTTCGTTACTAATACAATTTTATTGGTTTACTCATTTTATTATTTTGAGAGAAACCTGCCACTGTTTATGACTCCACAAACCTGATTAATCCTAATTTATGAATGATTATATATTTTTTTTATGTTCTTATCAGGGTCACGATGAATAATTTTGGGCCCTAAGCTCATGTTTGAGAGCGCTCTCCTCTCCCCGCCTCGTAGGGACAAGTATTGCATCACATTATCTTGTGATGGTGTGCCTTGCTTTCACATTTGCCTGCAGGGTGTCTCCATAAGCTAATTTCATAAGTTTTGTTGAGTTGAGTATGATGTGTCTTGTACAAACCATTGTTCTTATTGCTTACAGCACACACTGTTTCTTACTTCTCTTATTGTGCCCAGACACTGAAAATTGTGACATCAGCTAGTAGTTCTTGATTTAGGACCGTTTTTATAAATGCTGTCGAAACGCCAGAATACTTACAGCAAGTTGGTCCAGGGTCAAGGGATCACAGCTGTCTCTCTCAATGTTATCAGTTCACTATTAGACCTTCATACATGGCGAACCATCCTGAGTATTTTGTGCTTTATAAGGAAGGTGCTTATTCAACTTTATTGGTTTTTAGGAGAATGTAGTTTATGTTGCTGTTAACATGTTATTACAGTACAAACTTTGCTTTAGCTGTGAATACCTAATAAACTCACTGCTGAGTAGATACACATGTGTTTGTGTTACATTTAGACTTTTACAATGCAAACTACACATGGTGACCTAAATTTGAGTTTAGCCGTGTTTTATATGAACCAGTTTTCTGTGGATAAATAATTGAACGGAAATTAAAAAAGATAAATATGCAGATTACTGGCTGAAGTATCACAATAATATTTGGTTGTGCTTTACATGGACGTTATTTTACAAAATTACTGTCTGCGGCAGGTTAGAACTGTAAATAGGCTTTCAGCCACATAGAACAATAAAGTTCATAGTAGATTCTGCTGAGAGGAGCTCAGCCTGGTCTGCAATTAAATCACCTGCCTCCAGGACTGATCATTTCATCTCTGTAACTGTTTATTATAGTTTTGGAAATATAATTTCAGAGGAAGACATAAACAAACAATTTAGGGCTTGTCAATTAATCAAAAAAAATAATTGAAAATCAACAAGGTAATTTTACCCAATGCAAGCACTCATGAATTGTCCCTGAACACACCATTCTCAGGCATATGCCTCTGTCCTGTCCAATGATAGTCCCTTGAGCTGCATGCAGAGCGAAATGGATGACATGACCTATCAAATATGTTTCAACCAGACAAGCTTGTATCTTAAAAGAATGCTGTGTTCGTTGTTTGGACATATTTTAGCTTTGCTGAAGATGACTCTGGAGAAAAAAGAGGTCAAATGTAAACACTGATGAAAAGAATCTCAGTGCCCAAAGGTGACACCCATAGTTTTTTTTTAATCACTTACAATAATAGTCACTCTGCGGAGTTCACCCCTCCACACTGCAGATATCGCTAACAAGAGCATTTACAAGATGGAAAGAAACAGATGCCATTGAATATTACATTGCGAAGTGTATAACTCCCAAAGCCACTGTGGAACGTAGTGGGCTGAAACGCCTCATTAAATCCCTCCACTAAAGATGAACTTTGCCTGTTAAACTGTGACTGCTAAAAGGTTTATCCAAAACTGCAGGGCCCATCATCAGAATCTGAAATCAGAAATCGGTTTACTGTTAACATTTACAAGGAATCTGACCTGGAATCTTGGTTCAGAGCATACGGTCACAAAAGTCCTAGCATGATATAGAAATTGAAAATAAAAAGTATGTAGATTTAGATCCTTCCTGGTAACGTGATTATATTTTGAGGATGTTACGTGGTGAGTGGAAGTTATGGCCTCATTCGGCTGAACAGAGACGCTGAAGTGGAAGGCACACGAGACGACTGGCTACAGAGTATTTGTGAGGGACAGAGTTGTCTGTGAACTCTGCCCTGCGCGATAAAGAGAGCAGTGGAGAATTGTAAACGCGGGACCATGTTGAGACAGAAATGACATGCCTTTGTGTGAATAAGATAAATAACATAAGGCTGTTTGGTTTGTTTAATAAAAGGTACAGTACAGACCTGTTCTGTAGGAAAGGTATCCTTAAATGACTTCTGTTGTGATCTGGTGCTATATAGAAAATAAAATTCATTAACATTAACTTGACCTTCAAGGGTGCCCCCCTAATATAATGGCAGGGGAAACTGAACCTAATAAACTGACAACGGCTTTGTTGGCGTCTCATTTTCTTGACAGGCTGTGGTGGAATGAGCAGTGTGTGTGTGTTGAAGAGGAAAGAAGTACTCTGGCAGGATTCATTCAGCCCCCACCATAAAACGACATCTCCCAGCATGCCTGTGGTGCTCAGCAGCGGAGGACATGCCCCTCCAACTGGGCAGACCCCTCAGGCCACACCCCAAAGCCAGCAGGTAAACAATCAACCAAACACCCTCACATATTAAATGTATTCTTCTATAAATCTGTCTTTGCTCCTCCTCATGTAAGCTAAGTCAAAGAATTGTTTTCTACAATACGACTGAATATTGGAGGCAATGGTGACTTAAGGTGGTCATATGTAACTCGTTTATGGGTGAAAGCTTTGGTAATTTAAAGTAATATGCTACTTAGCAGGTCTCTTTTTGTTAGAATAACATCCAATATTCATGGCTCCGTCTTTGTAGTTGCTGCTTATTTTGTCTCAGAAATTGTTACTTTTCTATGATGACGTTAGAAATAGCCCCTTTTCTTCTGCATGTTTTGCGTTAACTTGCTTGATTCCATTTTAATAGTACAAGTGCTTTTTGGGTATTGCGTCATTGTGTGTGGTTCAGCAGGTGGCAGGGTAAAAATGAATTTGAAGGGAGATTCAGTGAATATAGGTTTGATTTCATCAAGACAAAAAAAACTCCCATGCGTCATAGGTTTGTCAAGCTTCAGAAAGTGTTGGGCCGATTGTCATATTGACGCCCGATTAGGTTCAGAGTGTGCGGCCTGCTGCACAAGCTAAGTAGGAGGCTGTGGGAGTACTGTAATTTTAACAGACTAATCCTGGAAAGAGATTACAGTCCTTTTAGTAATCAGTAACAATTAATGTAATTGAATGATGTGGTTGTCGTCCTACTCGAAGCTTCGTGTGTGCAGCAGCTGATCGAGTGCAGTTTGATCCGTTTCAAGACTGATTGGATGATGACTATTTTTGGTGGGGAATTTTGTGTATCAAGAAAATGAGTAAGAGGAAGTCTGTCAGTGACTAGAAACAATTCCTCCCACACACATGACTTTTTGAAGAGAGGATGTGGTCCACAATATAAATGCAGTCATTCTGTAGTTGGTCAACTCTGTAAAACATTAACCGTCTCTATACCAGTGTTGCTTAGACCCACTGTGCATGTTACTGTTACCACTTATTTCAAGATAATATACACCTTCGTGTGTGTGTGTCTCCCTAAGGGTGTGGCGGGTGCTGGACGTTCCCAGGATGATGCCATGGTAGACTATTTCTTCCAGCGACAGCATGGTGAACAGCCTGGCAAACACCGCTGGCCTACTGGAGACAACATCCACGACAGCCAGGTGTACTATTAGTGTTGCACAAGTGCCAGCATGCTATTGCAACACTGGCACTCTTATTGTACTATGTCTCATTGTAAAGTTTGCTCGGATACAATGAGCAGAAACGCTCTACACAAAAAAGTTTGTTCTTTAAACTGATTCGTTTAGACATTTTGAAATAATGAAATTCCTACACAGGTGCCATATGGATTCTATTCAGCCTATTCCAGACTCATGATAAAATAACTACTAACTTAATCCTTTTATTTTACCTCATAGTTTATGCATGAGATGTAGTGGGTATGATGGATAATTAAATATTGATAATTTAATATGGTTAAAGCAAATTTTTCCCATGGTTTTAATTAAAAATAGCACCGAAGACGTCCAATTTGACAAGATCAGTTGATGATTTCAGTGTCATCAACACAAGATGCCAAACTCCTTTGGACTACCTGGAAGTTGATTTTGAAAACTTCTATAAGTCATTGGGGGGGAAAAAAGTAGCTCACAAGCAGCAACCTACTCTTCCCTAAGTTAGTGACTTGGCAGCCTATTCGCAAAAAAATCCTAAGCCTAAGAGCGCAAAATATACTCATTTTTGCATAACCCTGAAGAAAACAGCGTGTCACTCATCACTTTATTGGATAAGTGTTTTAACAAAGCATTTAATGCTAAAAGTAGCGCTGAGAAGCAAGTCGTTTCGCCGTTTTAGAGACCTGTTCTCATACGGATCTGAAGTATTACCGTAGCCCTTGTCCACACGTACACAGTCCTTTTAAAATGTGCTTTTTTGCCTATATGCAAAAGGTAACCATAAAACAAATACTTTGGAAAAACTCCATTCAGGGTGAAGACCTTTTAGAGTCTCCGTTTGAGGTACTGACATGTGTGACGGAATAACCGCGTACATCCGAGGATGACAGCGTGAAATGTCCCATTGTGCGTCGCTGTCGCCTTGGTGTGATGTCACTGAATGCGCCGGGACTTTGGTTGTTTATACTGAGTGATTTTCTCACTATGGCAGATGCAGCCAAAAATAGTGCTTTTCTTTGCCTTGTTAGGTGGACTTTGTACGTGTTTACACCTTTATAGATGTTTACTCTTCCACTATACAAGGGAACACAAAACCGCCTAAGTCACAAGACCGCTTGATTAATAATGATCTCCATAGCAACGGGGCCAACCCCCCACTGTCTGTAACTCAGGGGTCCTACAGATTCCTTGGTAAACAAATACTCTCATTAGCTTTGTGAATAAGACTGGAATGAATGAATCACATCTAAGAACTTTTTGTTTTATTTAGGAGTCCTCTCTAGTGTTAAAATGCTTTGTGAAATCCCATGACTTCAAGTTAACTGTTTTATTGTGTTGTGTTCACTGACTGAATGAACGTACGTTTGACCAAAGATTCTCACTTAACAGTTTCGATGATTAGCTGAAAGTAGATTCCCAGTTTGCCTGTGTGCGGAACCATGGTTGACGGATCAGCTACATGCTGCTAAGCTTTAACCAGCGAGTATCCCATAACATACATTTGTAATAGAATATTACCCCCATCTCCACAAAAAGTGTGCATATCTATTTTAGGAACTTGGAAATTTGGATGAAAAGGCTGGGTTCTAGTAGTTTACCATTAAAACATCTAATTATGGTTTTTCTACTGTAATGTGTAAAGGAATTTAAAAGTTGCTTTTAGCTTTATGCGCTGGTCAAGAGTGAGAGACCTTTCATTTATTTCGGTCTCACTGTGGTCTCTGCCCGTAGGTGCGGTCCATGGACGAGCTGAACCATGACTTTCAGGCTCTGGCTTTGGAGGGACGCGCCATGGGAGAGGTGAGACATCAGGGTGGATGGTTGGGGTCATGTAAGAACTAGAAGAAAAGGGACTAGGTAGCTTCGATATTTTACAACCAGGACATAAAGGCTGTTCAAGTGGCACATGTGGGTCACGAAAATCCCCCACATGCCTCATCTCACAATTCGGGTCCACAGATTTCAATCCTTCCCACTACTGCTGCAGAGGTTAATGGTGTACCAATATACCCCTGTGTTCACTTTGATGATTATTTCTCTGTGTAAATGTACTTATACCTGGTTAGAATAAACAGGGAGAATCTCACATGCTGATCTGAAGGCAGCAAACACAAATGTAGTGAGAAATGAGACAGAGAAAGTAAAATTAGTACTAGAGTGAAGACGTCCTTTCTGCATGAACATCATCACTGTGTGCAAATCAAAGTATGTGTCCAATTCCTGACATTCAGCAAACAACATTCATGTGAATAAAACGGTCAGAATCAGGCATTTGATTTCCCACTGGTGGGGAATCCACAGAGAAGCGTTAGTTTCCCTAGAGTCTGTTTACAGTGTTCTGAGGTAAACAAAGAGACGCGTAGCTCTGTTGGGATCCTCTCCATTCTGTCAGAATCCTGCTAACGTTGTCGCATTACCACATGGTTTATTATCATAAGACCTGCCGGAGAAGAGTTGAAGGTAAACATGCTGCGATGACAATCTGATCCCTGAGAGAATTTTTTTTTGTTTTTTGTTTTTTTTTTTTTAAAAAAAAGAGAGTTTCTGCACTTTTTCTCCCTCTATAAATTTTTCTCAAGAAATGGGAAGCCCGATTTATTTCTAAGTGATTCCGTGTTTGAATTGATCCTGTTTCTTTTTTATTTTCACACTGGAGATTTACGTTTTTCCTATTATATTTTCTACAATGATGATAACTTAAAAAAAATAGTTCAGTGTTAATTTCCCCCAAAAGATCTCCTCTGTAAGTAATTTAAAAAATGAAATAATGATAGTAACAACAGTAGTAGAAGAGAAATATTGTACACCACGTTACTTTCTGAGAAAGCTGGGAAAATCTCACCCTATTTCAACCCTAACCTGGTGGATTCCCAGCAGAAACGGACATGGAAATGGTCTGTGTGTGAAAAATGAATCAGGTGCAGGGCGGTATTTTCCCAGTGTATTACTCTGAATAAGTCTAAAGGGGAAAGCCTATCATCTTTGCTCATGGTCATCATCAAAAAGCAGTCTGTAAAAAGACGGGGCTGCCTGTAGCGGCGCCGACGCCGTGATTGCTGTGTTCACGTTTGCAGTCGTTCAGTGACTCAGACATCTCTCACTGCTCATACAGCAAACCATTTGCTGATCATAAAGAATCTGGGCTTCGGTTATTCATGACATGACATAACTGAATATATTCCAAACTTTGTATTAGGACTTTTGGATAACATCTGACCTTGCTAAGGTCAGATGTGATCTGTCAAGTCTTGATAAGGAAAGGACTGCTGTGCATTTTATGACTTAGACTGAAGGCTGAGGAGATTCATGGTTGATTCACCCTGAAAGACTAAACCTGAGTTACAGGAAAACTAAACACGAGGAAATGAAACGGTTGCACGGCGTCACCCCGTTGAACAAACAGTAGTGTAAAGTTGACTTGGCATTTTTTTCTCAAATTTGGTCTGACAGATGAGAAAGGAATGAGCAGAGTTGTTTTTAATATAACCTGATCTAGCTGTTGGCACAGATTAAACAGCCTAGACACAGTAATGCTCCATGTCGGAGTAGTTTAGTGTACAGTTGTTCGTATGGCATATTGTTTTTGCCCCTCCAATAAACTGATATACACCAGTAATGAGGTAGATTTACATGTTGCAAAAAACGACGACAAAATATGAGTTGCCATAAAACCAAGACTTGTTGTTGTGCTGTTGCCAAAAAATGATGACCTCAGCAGCCATAAATGAAAAAGGTGTATTTATAGCAGGAAAGGTGCTGTTATCAAAAGAGAAGAGAGATATGAATAGAGATCTGTAGAGACCCAGATAGGAGCGACTGATAAGATGCAGAATCTCTGAGAGGAAGTTCCATCATTTAAAACTAGTAGACTATTCAAAATTCTGATAACATTCATGCGATTAAAATAGCTGTACCTAATTTTACGGGGTGCAGTCACAGGTCAAAGTACTACCTCTAGATTTCTGAATGATCTAGATTTGTGTAATACTGTAAATTTCAGTGTACCGCTGACAGCACAGCTCACAAATAAAACAAAATTGATTCTTCAGAGTATCTGGATGTCTGCAAGATTTCAGGACATTTTCATCAGATGGTCAACTATTCAAACTACTCACTTATTTTCAGATTTTATTTCTCTTATTCCCAGTGCTTGAAATGTAACAATGTTTAACCATGCCTTTTTCTTTTTCTCCCTTGTTGCTCTTCGGTTGTCCTTCGTCTTTGCAGCAGCTTCTAACTGGTAAGAAGTTCTGGGAGACAGACGACTCTGGAAAGGATGGACCTAAAGGGATCTTTCTGGACCAGTGGAGGGACAGTGCGTGGGGTGCCTCAGGTATTTAAACTAGTTTGTCTTGTGTTTTTGATGAGATGGGAGGAAGATTTCATGATAGCAATCACTGCTTGGTGTTTTGGACGTATATGTTAAGATACCCGTCAGAATCAAAAACTGAGAACAACCCTTACATTTTCCCAAATTATGAGATTTGAACTTTTAGATTTATGATATCAATAAAATACAATTAGTTCCGTATGAATATTGACAAAAGAAATATTCCAACATTTGTGAATTTTTCCATCGGTCTGTTCCCATCGAGGAAGTCGTGCATACATTCGAAGAGAAAAATAATTCTAAGATTTAAACTATTAGAATTATATCTCTCAGTTTTCATGAAACTGGTGACTAATCTGGATATACTGGATTCGGTCACACTGATGACTTAATAGTTCATCACATACAGCATCGTTCGGTAAATGGGCGTTGCTGCTTTACTGCATATTCACTTATTCAAGCACACATTCATTCTGCGATGGCGGAACATGTGAGAAGCCACTTGCTCATCAGGAGTGAGAACCATTCACACACCATTGGAAAAGCAAATTGGGGTTCTCTTTCTTTCTCAAGGACATTTTGACATAGAGACTGCTGGAGGCCAGAAACCAGCTCACCAGACTTCTGATAATTGGCCGCTAAACCTCCAGAGCCACTGCCACACTCTGTTTGTCTTGATTTAAGTGACAGTAATTAGAATGTGAATGAAAGAAGACAGACTAAAGCTCATTAGGCAGAAAGTGTAAGAAAACTATTTCAAAGGAATTCACTTTTCTTCATGATGTCTAGCTGTATGCAGCAGAGAAAATGGTAATAACTGAATATCAATGGCAGAACAAGACATGATACACAGTCCAATAAGAAGTGTCCATTTTAAGTTATTTAAGTAAGGAGTTAATTGTAAATTTCCCAAAATGGACCAACAGCTGGTCTTTACGTCACTCCATGTTAGATCTAGATCTATCTAAATCAACACAAGTATGCAAAATATTTGGGACACCTGATAATCAGAACGTTCGGGCCCTCTTGGTTAATAAAGTCAGGCTTTTTTGAGATGAAAGGTCACTCATAAATGAAGAATCGTATTTAACAGTGCCCGTTCTTCCCACGGCAGATCACTCGGTATCCCAGCCGATCATGGTGTCCCGTCGACCAGGCCAGGGTTTCCATGGTGGAGGTGAAGTTGGTGTGGGCTCTGTGATGTCACCACGCTCTGAGAGTGGGGGACTTGGAGTAAGCATGGTGGAATATGTCCTCTCCTCCTCGCCAGCTGACAAATTGGATTCCTGCCTCCGAAAAGGACCCTATGTAAGTTTTGAAGTCTGTTCTCGCTTTCTTTCATCATTGCTGCTCTCATTACTTATGTATTACACGTACACATTTCCATTACTTTCATTCTTCTGCATTACTGCCCCGTCAGTCACTGATTGTCAGATGGGAACATGTCCTTCCCCTCGTCGATGTCGATCTGTCTGTTACACTCTGTACCTTTTGTGTGTTTGCCATCCATCCCCATTATCAGCTATTATCAGCACCGGTTTTCGTTCTAATAGTATTTCCTGTATCTCTCCATCACATAGGGGCAGAGGGATGGAGAAGTGGAGGAGGAGAAGAGAGAGAAGCCAAAGGCAACATTTGAGGGAGAGAAACTGAAAGAGTTGACAGAGATTGAAGCTGATGTCATTGGTGATGTCATCAACCCCAACGGGCTGCCTGTGCAGAATGGCCTCGACGTTGACGTCAAAGAATTTGGGTAGGTTTGATGCAGACTCAGTTAAAACCCCTCAGTGACCATAAACAGTCTTTAGATATAAACAATAACCCTCATCTTTTGTCATATCCACAGTCGGCCCCAAGGCAACATGCCAGCCACTGGCCCCGATGGAGACCTTCTTGGTGGTCCCGGGGGTGTAGGGAATGACGGTCTGACACCCATGGGAGGTGGCGGAGGAGGTCCCAAACCTCCCGAAGATTTCTCTGGGGTGGAGCAAGGTGGTGTCACCATGGACCACATGGAGTCTGTGATGGAGCCGCTTCAGTTTGACTACAACTCCCAGATGCAGATGGACTCTGCGCCCACTGTGGGTTTATTTGATTACACGAACCAGCAGCAGGTACGACGACATGCAGAGAGTCTCATATGATCATCAGCTCTCCATGAGACGAGGCTCGAGTGTCGTAAAAACTTTATTTACCTGTCATTGCAGCTGTTTCAGAGAAACAATGCCCTAGCAGTGCAGCAGTTAACAGCAGCCCAGCAGCAGCAGTACGCCCTGGCAGCAGCACAGCAGTCTCACATCGGTAGGAGTTAGTGAAAGTGTGTGCATGCATGGAAATATGAGCAAGAGAATGTAGTTTCACCGTCTCATTTCTCTTTTCACGTGAACTTTACTCCAAATGTTTTATCAACTGTTGTCATGCCCTTATATGACACAAAATCTTTTTAATATTAATTTTGTAGCTTTTGTTCATTTATTGTGCATCACTGTATAACAGGATTAAATGAAACGTTTTTTAAAAAAACAAACGCAAGATAAGATGTAAGTTGAGCCATAAATATCAGTTATTTGTGGGTTTTTTATATATATATACACACACACTTTTCAACCTTATTACAAGAACTGATAACAAAACCCTAAAAATGAAAGATCCATAAATACCAATTATTATCACATGATTAAGAATAATTGTTATTATGAAAATGAATACACATAATAGAAAATTAAGGATGATTCAGTTCTGGGGATCTTGGAACATTATTCCCTGATTTAAAAGTATTTCCGTCCTCCATTTGTTTGTCCTCAGGGAAGTATCGTCGTTCTTATTAGAGGTGCTTGTGCACTTAAAGTAATCAATGAAAGGTTACCATATTTGGTAGAATTTGTCTTCCTGTTTTTTCACACAGCCTAAACTTCTCCAGTTCCAAAATCCTTCATTAAATTCGATTTGGTGCCTTCTGTTTCAAGTCGTCCACAAATCAATCTTCGCGACAACAGACTCACAAAAGATTGATTTGGTTATTGCTTATAAGTTTTTGCACAGCTTTTTTTTTTTTTTTTTTGTTGGATCAGTACTAATGATCTTTGTGGGGTAAATGATCACAGAAGTTACAAAAAAATGGTGTTGCTATTTAATTCTTTGGCAATATTTCTCCGGTTGATCAAAAGTCAAGTAATACTTAACATTACTGTCATTGTGATCTTTCACACACCTCGGAAAAATAAAATGGGCTTGATATATTTTTTTAATTATCTGTTGCTACTAAACATGTCCTGAAGTTTTTAACACGCGTTGTTGCCTCATTCTGGGCATTTTTGTCACTGTATTATCGAAAAACTGTTTTGCCCTAGCTGACGGTCTTCCCTCCATGTGCCCTTCAGGTCTGGCCCAAGCATTTGTGCCCAATCCTTACATCATCAGTGCTGGTCCACCGGGTACGGACCCCTACGCAGCTGGACTGGCAGCAGCAGCTACACTGGGTGAGACTTGTGTTTTTGATTTGGACCCTGAGCACCCTAATTAATTCCTGCTAGAAGGACGGGCACAAACACACACAGATGTCTCATTTCACATGCATTTAATTTATTCCCTCTAGGTCCGGCAGTGATGCCCCCCCAGTACTACGGTGTTACCCCCTGGGGGGTCTACCCTGCCAACCTTTTCCAGCAGCAGGCGGCAGCAGCCAACAACTCAGCCAATCAGCCGTCAGCAAACCAGGGCCAGCAGAACCAACAGCAGGTCAGTCGGCTGATGGCCAATAAACTGACATGCTGATTACCGCCGGCTCACAATTTGTATGAAAGCTCTCTGCCAGCAGTCAGTCTTAAAGCTGCTCCACTTGGATGTCTGAGGAGGAGTATGTGTAGTCGATATAGATCTAAACCCATCAGCTGGTTGATGCTTCATTCAACCGCTGTTTGTTAGCTACTCCCTCACACTTGTATTCTCATGTGAATATGCCCTTTATAACCTTCTGTTTTTGGGCTTATTGGTCTTGATATCAACGATAACAGAATACAAATAGTAGAAACTGGGGCTTCTCAGCTTTGGAACAGATTTTGGAGAACTGTTTTAAATTGCATACAAATGACCAATACCGTTTGTTTTTCTTTATAAAGGTCATGCGTGCTGGGGGCAACCAGCGTCCTTTGACCCCCAGCCAAGGGCAACAAGGTCAGCAGAATGATCAACTTGTTGCAGCAGCAGCAGTCAACTCGGCCCTTGCTTTTGGACAGGGCTTAGCAGCCGGAGTCCCTGGTGAGAATTTGTTTTTTATTCCTAAAGTAAAAATTCAAATAAATTCCGGTACATATATTGTCATTGTACAATTTGCTTCTTTATAATTATAGATAGAATCATTGTTAAAAAGTGATGTTGAAAACTCTTTTCCAGGCTATCCAGTCCTGGCCCCTGCAGCCTATTACGATCAGACGGGGGCGCTGGTGGTCAACACTGGAGGAAGGAGTGGCCCGGTCCGTCTCATGGCCCCTGCCTCCGTCATTATATCTCCCTCTGCAGCACAAGCAGGTAAGAAGGCCGCGTAGACGCCGACTGGGTCAAAGGTCGGACCTGTCTCTGTCCCTCTGCTGTCAACGGGAAAAGATTACACATTGTTGTATCAACAAAATCTTAAGTCATTCATTCAGATCTTTAACTATGAGATGAGCCTGAACCTTTAAGTTAAGCTGTAGGTTTTTTTTTAAAGAGGTTCCAATAATCTTTTTTTTGTTTGATTTCTCAGACACTCAATGCAATTGTAGAAAAGAAGGGTTCACGTTTTAAGCCTCCCGAAGATGGATGTATTTAGGAATCTTTGTAGATCTCTATTATCCCAGTTATTATTGGGATTTTGGAATATCTCGACATTATGTTGTAAACGCTGCATCTCAATAGTCGTATAATCTCAATCTCGTATAATCTCACATAACTATTCCATTTGATATAATTAGATGTACATGGCTTGCCCTGACTTTTTATTATGATACCGCTAAGCGTTGTGGCAAAAATGCACAAACTGGCAGAAATTACTCATTTCCTATGCAAGAACTTCTGACTTTGCTTTTTAAGAACCTCAAACTGTATCTGTAAACACCGTCTGTGACTGTCAGCTGTCCCGTGAAATGACTCTTGTTATCCCTCCCATCAGTTGCAGCAGCAGCAGCCTCTGCAGGTGGTGCCAATGGTGGTCTGGGCGGAGGGGCCAACGGTCCATTTCGTGCCATGACGTCGCAGCAGCCTCAGCAGCAGGGTGGCCCTGGCGGCAATCTGGGAGGGAACTCCTTCTACGGATCTTCCTCACTTAACTCCTCCTCCCAGAGTTCCTCTCTTTTCTCACAAGGTTCTGGCCAGCCAGGACCGGGTTCAGCCTCCTTGGGCTTCAGTCAGCAAAATTCATCTTCTCTCGGTGCCACGCTGGGGGCCACGCTGGGAGGCTTTGGTACTGCAGGTAGGAATAGGGAAATACTTTTCACCAGTCCCACACAGTCCTCAGAAACATGATATTATTCATACCTTTGTCTGCCTCTAGTTGCCAACTCAAGTGGCGGCAGCGGTTCCAGACGAGACTCCCTGACAGGCAACAATGAGCTGTACAAACGCACTCCCTCCAGCCTCACCCCGATCGGCCATGGGGGTTTCTATAATGGAACCTTAGGCTTCAGTCCTTCCCCAGGTCCCGTGGGCATGCCTCTACCCAATCAGGGCCCCTCCCATTCCCTCACACCCCCGCCTTCCCTTTCCAATCACAGCTCCTCGTCCAACCTCAATCTAGGTAAGTGTGTTTGATTCAGTTGCGCGAGATCATCAGCGATGCCATTAAATGCATCTTCTTCCACGTTGATGCCACTTACATAGCTACTATGACTTTTTCTTAGCATCGCTTACTCTACCTTCCTGTTGGGTCCTTGTTGAACATTTGTAGGGAAAATGTGTGAAGACTCCATGGCCTTCACATTTGCGTCAGTCTGAGTTTGGTTTTGCTTCAAAGTTTGTTGACGTGAACTCTGGTCTCACTGGTTTATCATTAACCCTAGTCTGGAATTTATTTGGTCAGAAAACTGGTGTTCATGCAGTATGTGAGAGTGAAGAAATAATGATGTTATAGGGGAGATGTTGGGATGTAGAGCAGTTTCTTAACATTGCCATATTTAACTTTATTTAATGTGGTGTATTATTGGTCATGTTTGGTTTTGCATCAGACCCCGGAGGTTTAATCTCAGGGTCTAATCTTTATTTTTAGATTAAATGGTGATAATGAGTAGAATACTTTTGTAGGTATTTGATGGCCTTCGTACGGTGAGGGAAGGAATGTATTTTTCACATAGCTAAATTTATTTTATGGTGCAAGATGTAAAGATTTAGAGGTGTGCAATACTGACAAACTAAATCTTTATTTTATTGTATTTCATCCAGTAACAATAATTGGCTAATTTTTTATCCTACAAGATGCTTTTGGAATGTTGTTAGAGTAATAATGATTTAATTAGAAACAACACGTTTAAGGAGAATAAGTTTTACTTATAACTGAAGCATTCAATTAAGAGCCATATAAAAAAAAAACATCTGATGCATATTTAACTTAAAAAAACATGTCTGATTATGTCCACATTGACTCATGAATCTACACAAAGATCTATATTGTATGTTGTGCCACTATATTGGTTCATATTTCACTCATCGGGGGGGCTTTTTGTGGAAAGCTGTCAGTCTTGTGCAACTTCCCAACCATAAGTCCAGTTGTGTCTAAATTTAGTTCATACGAAGTGACACAAGGAAGTCTGTCTTGCTTTATGAGCTCAGAAATAATAGTTAATTGTATTATTGAGTCACTATGGGATCTGATCTCAGAGCAGATTACTGACTTCATAGGAATAGTTAGTTTGAGTCTACATTGACTGAGATTACCAATGAGTCACATTTAATTTGAGGAGTTCATTCAGGGGGATTTCTTGCACAATGCAGGGTATTGGGGGGCTTTTTTGGGATATACCCACCTTGGACCTAGTCTTAAATCCTGTAACATGTTTTTACACTGTATCATAAATATGCCTCCATCACTGAATATTTGTTTGTGTATGAGATAAGAAATTTGTTTTTCAATATTTCAACTCTTACTAGATTCAATTTCTTCTATTCCTGTAACAATTCTTGAATTTGGAAAAAGAATTTAAACAGTTACAGCATTAACATCCTTGTTGTCTCTCACCTTGCAGGAGGTCTAACCAATGGCAGCGGGCGTTTCATCTCTGCAGCCCCAGGAGCGGAGGCGAAGTATCGCAGTGCTGCCAGCTCAGGCTCTTCCCTCTTCTCACCCAGCAGCCAGCTTTTCCCGTCATCACGGCTACGCTACGGTATGTCAGACGTGATGCCATCAGGTCGGAGCCGCCTGCTGGAGGACTTCAGGAACAACCGCTACCCCAACCTCCAGCTCCGAGACATCGCCGGCCACATAATGGAGTTCAGCCAGGACCAACATGGCAGTCGGTACGCAAAGACTCCATTACTTTAATTTAAACCATACAGGGCCAATAAAAAGACCAGTAAGAAACAACTATATAAAATATTTACTCTCAAAATTAGAAAAAAAAAAAAAAAGATTAATGTAAAGCTCATCAATCTGCACAGCTGTGTTTAAAAATGAAGGAAAACATTTTTCTAAGTTTTCTTCTGGCTCTGGCCTTTTTTTGCCTGATTCAAAGATGTTTTGTGGAGGTTTATCCCTTGTTTAATGTTCCACTTACTTATGAAAAATAAAATAAAAACTAACCATATGAAACAGATTTGAGAGAGGATTTCATCAAATCGCTGTATAGAGTCTTTTTCTTTTTTTTTTTAGTTTGACAGCGATAGATTTCACTCACACGTTTTCAATCTTCATGCGAGACATCTCCAAAGCTCAATGTCTGGTCCTTAAAATAGAGCTGGAAAACAATCCGGGCAGAGTTCACTTGATTGCTGGATCAGAGTACATGTTTCTACTTGTGCTCATCACTGAAAGCGAACAAGCTGGATTTACAAATGTTTAAAATCCCAGCCCCCAGGACGTGAGTGTGTCTCTCATACTCCAATATCGCAAGCTGTATTTATAATTTCAATGGAAATATGTGACATTGGTCAATCTTCAAATTCCAGACACTTTTCCCTTAGTCTTATCTACACCACTGTCTTTTAGATCTAGCCTGGTGTTTTTCACCTCCCAGTCCACCTAATCCATTCTTCACATATTTTCTCCACTATTTCCTGGCTCATCTGTCAGGTTAAAGACGTGGGAGAGGCTCCTAATACATCTGTTTAACTTTATTGCTCCGTCACCGTCTGACATGTTTATTTGCCTTTGACAAGAAGTTCATAAAAACTTCGTAAATCCTTCTAAGTGCGTTATTAGGAGAGCAGGCCGTATACTTTCCCATGAGGCTTTAATATGTTGCAAAAGTAAAACAAACAATGACGGCAAGGTGTGCGCCAAACTTATTATTAAAGATATAATGTTTATCTTCTATGGCTCTAGGTTTATTCAGTTGAAATTGGAGCGAGCCAGTTCAGCAGAGCGCCAGCTTGTCTTCAGTGAGATACTGCAGGCCGCCTACCAGCTTATGGTGGACGTCTTTGGAAATTACGTCATCCAGAAGTTCTTCGAGGTGCGTATTTAAAGTCAGGCCATCATCCTCCGCCTGCTTAGATTGTAATATTTCAGCCAATCATTATCTAGAACGACCCCAGTTCAGGTGTTATATCAAATGGATTTGAGGATTTAGAGACTTATGCTGTGTGTCTGCTTCAGTTTGGCAGCCTGGACCAGAAGCTGGCGCTGGCAGAGAGGATCCGAGGTCACGTTCTGTCACTGGCCTTACAAATGTACGGCTGCAGGGTCATTCAGAAAGCTCTGGAGTTCATCCCCTCTGATCAGCAGGTCATTGTAAGTACACTAGTTCTTATCACAGGATTTTATCACTGAAATGACCTTAATTAAACTTGTAGTTTCGTAACCCTGCTGTTATTTAAGGTTGAGGAATTGAAGAGTTCTTTTTTCAAAGCCTATCTGCCCGACAGATGCTCATAACCAGCTCTCAACGAGGGTGGCGTGCTCATGGATTACCAGTTTCTGCTCGCGTTGTAGATTTTTCTATCAATAAAAGGTGTGCTCCTCACGCTGAAATGACACGTTCATCTCCATTCTGTGTTTTTATGTATGTTTAAGCTGCATCGCGCAGCAAGAGCTTCCTAGTAGGCACTTGATCATCAAAAATTAATGAAGCTAACGATACCGCAGTTTATCTTACGTGTTGAACTGCAGGTGGGAGATAAATCTTCACTTCAACTGGAAATAGTTCTGTTTGAATTCAGCAGTTGGTGCTGAAGATTGAGCGTGTGTGTTTAAAGAAAACGAGACGGGTATCTGTGTCTCCGTAATGGACCTCAATAGATTTCTCCTGGGTAACTGTTCAAATCCCAGTTTTATTTGTTATCTTGTGAGTCGCTGTGAAAAATGAAGGAGAGGTTCAAAAATGCATTAAGGCAATATCTGATTTCTCACAAACGATTACACTTTCTCTTTCTTCTCCCTGTGTCCTCCTCCTCCTCCTCCTCCTCCCTGTAGAGTGAGATGGTACGGGAGCTGGACGGCCACGTTTTGAAGTGTGTGAAGGATCAGAACGGTAACCACGTGGTGC
>VRLP01003623.1:0-61306 GCA_009660295.1 Lophius piscatorius | reverse complement strand
ACTGCTCCCTCAGGGATGGGTCAAATGCAGAGAAGTAATTTCACTATGTTGTACTGACTATGTGACTAATAAAGGATTCTTTCTTCTTCTTCTTCTTCTTCTTGGTGCTACCATAATCCACCCTTCTCTGCCTATGATTGGTTGAATAATTTGCCAATCGGAGGCAGATTACAGTGGGAAAACATTTTTGGAACATTTAGATTTATAAATTTGTTTGGCGGATATGTATATATAAATATAAAAGTCTCAGGTGTTTTCAAAGTGCTTATACCTTTTAATATGCTGTGGTTTTAAGTTTTGGCAAGTGTGTACGATTATTTCTAGTGGTCAGCCTGTCTAATAAGAGTGAGTAAAGTTAAGTGTACATAACCTTTTTTTACATAACTTAAATGATATTGAAATGGGTGTAAAGTAGTAGAAAGTGAAACACCTGTGAGATAACTCATTATAGTTCAACAGAACAGTCTAACCTACAGCCTGCAAAGTGACATAAACACAACCTTTATGAGGCGGGTTTTATTGCAGAGCTGTTGTACTTAATTATAGTGTAGCCTGTATCTTTAATGTGTTTGTTTCATTCACCGTCTCTTAGGTGAAGGAAGCTCGCCAAACACTTAAAAAACCCCAAGTAGAAAAGTTTGATTGCACCCAGCACAAGCAGACATTCTGGTGCTATAGCTGTGGACTAGAGATTGAAAGAAATGTGACCGATGGCAACAGGACTGTGCTATATGGAGGCTTGTTGGAACATATGGCAACGTAAGTTTAATTTGATTCTTTTTTTTTTCCCCATTTAGTTTTCACTGACAGCCTGCATCACATCCACCCAATTCAACCACAAGATGTCTGATGCAGTGCAGACCAGGGTTCAACAGCATGTGAACCCCAAAAACATTTATGATCAAAGTTCTCTTAAATAACATTTATTTCGACTGTAAGATGTATTCTTCCTAAATAAATTTTTAATCATCAAACCACTCATTCCAATTATCATAATCAAATATTATTTTCTAAAACGCGCTCTAAATCTATCCTTGTAATAAGGAAGAAGTTAAATACATTATATACATTTTTGGAATTTTCCCTATACTGCATCTTCTGCACCAGAAAAAATAATTATAAAGCTGTTTTTGTCATCTTGACGAGCATATTATGTGCCTATAGCTTAACGTAAAAGCATATGACTCAAGCATACAAGTACTTTTGACCTGTATTTATATAAAAAGCTTCTGTATTGAATTCAGCTCAGAGCACAGGAAGAAGACTCATAAATTCTGGTGGGACAATAAGGCTGATCCCAAGTTTAGAGACAAGGTCATCATCACAGAGGAGGAGAGTGAAAGGTAGGCCTGGCAAGCCAAAAGTCTATACGACTAAAGTGGAAAATGATTCTCTAACAATTGTCTGTTTTCGATTAGATTTAAAGCTGAAGTGGAAAAAGCATTGGAATCTTTTGTAGAGAAGGAGGATGATTTCCTTAAACAGGTGAGATGGCCTCACTCATACAAAACAAAAGCCCTCCTAACTTTGAGGATGAATCAACCAACGTTGACTGCTTGGAGCCAAATGTAAATTTCGCCGTGTCAACATAATCCCATACAAGACAATGCTAGCATGCTAATTAAACTTATTTTCACCATCTTTGTTTAGAATGCTAACATTCATTTTTACTATATAGCAGCAAACAAAAAGTGACAGAGGGATTGAGGTCATTATCATCAGAATTTAATTTGACATTTTCACCTGATGATTACATTTTTTGCTATGTAAGAGGATCACTATTGACAACTATTAATGTTTGTGACACATTTTATGGCAATTCATTTAATAGTGGTTGTAGTAGTTCAGTCAGAACTTAAGTGAACAGACCCTCATTGACATCCCTGAAAAACTTGTCCATCTGAGGTTTCTTGCTGATGGCATTTTTTTTCTTCTCATAACGTCTGCAGCAAGCTGATATCATCCGTGATCAGGAGAGGCATCGTCAGGAGGTCCTTCAGGCTCTTTCAGAGGTTTGTTTTCCAAGGATTATGTGGCAGTATCCAACCCTGTGGCATTGACTGTTGTTTTTCCTGATTTTTCCTGGTGCATGTAAAATGATCCACCATATACCAGATAGACTTTCTTAATCATTTTACAATAAAAAGTTGAAAAAGCAATTTAGATCAAACCTCAGGTTTAAATAAAAGATTGACGGGATCAAACTAAGAAAACTTAAGAAGACTTAGAAAACAGATTTTTCCAAACATTTGAGACCAGGGAGTGTGTGATGCCAAAGCATAATTAGGGCTCAGACTTCTTCTTTGAACCCTTGTTGGCTTTTCCTGAATCAATATCAGCATGATGCAGAACTGGAGTCATTCAACGAAGCCGACGGCACAGACATTTGTGCGGAGGATGCTGTCAGGTAACACTGTGTCTACCATAAGCACATATATACTTTTTGCATTCATCATCAGTAGATCTCAAAATTACATTTTTTTTTTCGGTTGATCCTGTTGTCTTGGGAACAGCTCTCAGTTTATGCCCCAGGGGTCCGACCAGCTTGCACAGAACGGCTTTGTCGACTCAGTGTTTGAAGCATCGTGGGCGGCAGCCGGAAAAGGCCTGACCTTCATAGGTCATCAGGTACACGGTCAACTCTTAAAGCACGTATTGCATTTTTGGTGACGTTTGATTTTAGTTTTTTTTCCTTTTCAAAAATGTTTTACTGGACTTTGTGTTTTGTTTTCTCCATTACAGGATTCATCAAACAGTGGAAACGTTCACACAGGTACGGTGATGCATGAGTTTATGGACCCGCATAAATGCCGAGAATTAGTTGAAAGTATATATTTCTGGTTTTTCACAGTAAGCTTTACTTTTGAGAGGTTGAGCTAAACATTTATTTATATTACTAACTTGAAAAGAACAATGGTGTTGAACTGTACATTATACAGATGTATTCATATAAACTGATCAGCCATAACATTTCAACCACTGAGGGTTGAAGTCAGAATAACACTGATTATCTTGTTACCATGGCGCCCTTCACTGGATGGGACACATTAAGCAGCAAGTGAATATTAGGTCTCCAAGTTGATGATTTGGAACTAGAAATATGGACAAGCTTGAGTTTCTGAATTACATTGACAAGGACCCAATTGTGACAGCCAGACAACTGGGTCAGAACATCTCCAAAACGGCAGCTCTTTGGGGATCCAGGTATTCAGGAGTTTGTACATACTAGAGGTGGGCTACGCCTGTGCTCTTCAATCCTGTAGAAGACCTATCTTGTGCGGTGTATTGGGCTGAGTAGCCACATACCACTAAGAATGCCCATGCTGACCTCTGAGCCCACAATGATCACGTCAGCATCAGAACTGGACCTTAGAGCAATGGACGAAGGTTTCTTGGTTTGACTAATAAACATAATTTGGATGGCCAGGTGAGTGTGTGTCACCTACCCTGGGAAGAGTTTCAACCAGGATGCTTCATAAGAAGAAGTAAACCATTCGTGTTGATGTTACTTTGACCTGTACCCTCCACCTAAACATTGTTGCATACAAAGTATGCCCGTTCAAGGAAACGATATGCCCTAATGGCAGTTGCCTGATAATAGGCTCTGCCCCACTGCAGTTATGGTTCAGTAGTAGAACCCAACAATCAGCTCAATGTGCGGACTTTGCCTCGGAATTCCCCGGATCTCAATCCAATCCAGCATCCGGACAAACAAGTCCGATCCATCAAGGCCCCACCTCTCAACCAACAGGACTTAAAGGATCTGCTGCTTACATCGTGGTACCAGATACCATTTTACAACTTCATAGATCTTGTGGACTCCATGCTTCAACAGGTCGGCGCTGTTTTCGGTGCATGAATGTCACCTACACAATATTAAGCAGAGCGTATTCTGATTGACTGAGTGGCGTGCAAAATATACTGATGTTGGATTTAGGTTTTTTTTTCTCTTTATTTTGCTTGCCTAGTAACATAGACATTGATGTAGAAACAAGGATCAAGATTTTATTAAGTTTGAGAAATCCTGATGCATCTTCTCAATCAGTTGCCAGCCGTCAGTCATTAACATGATTACCTCGTACAATACACTTGCTATGTGACACCAAAGTTGATCACTGATAATTTCTTCCGAAGCTCAGCAATTAATAAAATATAATGGTTTTATTTGACTTCATGAGTAGAAGTGCCTTTTATTTCAGGTGAGGTGGGGTTTTTCCACATTGCTTTGGGAATCATGATATACTATGAATAGTTACCACTGCTACTGCGATCTGAATGCTTCAGTTTTTTTAGTGTCAACAATCACCGCAATAAAATTTCTTTTGTTTTTTTATTCTCTTTATGGCATTTATAGCTAAATTGAATTGATTCAATTCTGGAAGAGTATGTGGTGGTCATGTCCTAAAAATTCTTAAATTGCTGATCTTCGCGTTTAAGTTTTATTCATTCCTCAGATCAGCCTCATTTTGTTTACATTAGTTAGTTGGATGTACGGGATACTTTGTATGCTTCCAGTAATATTCATTAGGCCCCTCACACCGCACAGGATTGTTATTCCTCACAAAACTTCATATTACATCCTATGTAGATTGTTGTTGAATCTGCAAAAGGCTGGATTAACTACATTATTATTGAGAAACTTGATGTTTTTGTCCTCCCTAATTTCCTGTTGTTTTCAGAGAACGTGCAGTAACCCAGCCTCTCTAAAAGTTTTAAACTGGGTTTCCTTTTTGCACCTGATCAATGAAGAGTAAGAATTTAGCTTTTTTTTTGTTCTGCAGGTGCTGTCCCTCCTTGGTTCCAGAACGATCCTCTAGAGGGTTCATCTGGAGCTACAGCACAGCCAGAAATCGGTCCCTCACTTCAAGGCTTCCTCAAACAGAGTGAGAGTCACTGACACATTTTCTTAGCCTGTATGTTACATACATTAGTTGTCTGCTGAACAGTTTGTCTGCTCAAAGAAATGTTCCTGCTATGAGCATGTATCTTTTATCGGTTGGTGTGAAAGCACCAGTGGTAACTACCTGTACTGAGCTGGTTTCATGCATTCAAACAGTTTTAAGCAACAAATTCAAAATTTTGATTGTCTTTGTGAGTATCTAAATTATTATTACTAACTGAAAGGACATTGTTTGTCTTTTACTAGAGGAGCAAGCGAAGCTGAGGAAGCTTCCACCCAACAGAGTGGGGGCCAACTTTGATCATAGCTCACAAACAGACGCCAACTGGCTTCCCTCCTTCGGTAGAGTGTGGAACAGTGGCCGTCGCTGGCAGTCGAGGTGAGATTACAACACCCTTTACTACAGCTGATACTATGTCATAGCAGTGATTTAAAACCTTCTCACCCTTGTCCACACGTTTCACACACAGACAGGCCTTAACCTACATATTTATATCCTCTGTGTTATTTTCAGTACCAGAGACAATGGCCAAACTGATAACATGAATATTATATCCCTAAAAAGTCGAGGATATTCTGGAATCGTCATTGCCGCCGCAGCATCCACCATAGATCCTTTGTGTGAACGCAATAACTCAAACCGACAGTTTATTAGTGGTGCTTCCCAACCAGAAGTTCAATTGTCTAAATTTAACTCATATGGATTGACACAAGGAATTATCTTACTTTATTGCTGAGCTCAGAAAAAAGTGTTCCCTGTATTTGTTTACATCATTAAGTCACCATGGGATCATATCTTAGAGCATGAATTCTTATGCTTAAATTGTATTTTGTATTATGCACGCTGCCAAGAGCCAATCCAAGAGCTGTTAAACTGTCTTTTGTTGTTCTATTCTATTGCTGACTTAATGGAAATAGTTGGGTTGAGTCAACATGGACTTTTTGTGATTACTATAAGTCATTTTTAGGGGTTAAATTAGGGGGATTGCTTGTACAGGGTATTGGGAGCATTTCAGCGATATATAATTGCTGTTGGGGACGTTTTCATCAATGTAATCAAAACTATTTTTTTTCTGCTTGCTCATTGGTCAGCAGTCGATGCTGAACAGCCTTGAAATCCTTCCATTTCTCCTTGACATTTTTCAGATCGTGCATGTGACATCACTTTAGAGTAATCTAATCTTGATATTTGTATCACAAACCTTTAGTCCAGTGTTTTGATCATGTCCCTCAAGTCTTAATTACTCGCATTGTTTATTGGACTGATATCTTTGTCGAATTTGTGATGTCGACGGGTCCTTGTGAGCTGGATGGATGTGGTGACTCGCTGTTATGGACGACTGAGTTGATGCTGGCTGATTCACAGCTTGTCCTCCGTGCGTTCATCAGGCAGCAGTTGGTGGCATATTTTCTATTTTATTTTGAGTAGTGTTTCTTAGTGACGCAGACACAAGCTCTCTATGCATGGGTTTTTATTCTTGGTTAACAGCACTCATCTCAAATTCAAATCACTTTTACACTGCGTATGATGATCTGTTTTGAGGGACTTCTCATCCTCTCTTCATCCTGTGCTCCCCCCAGGAAATGTAACAGATTCAGCGAGTTGAAGGAAACAGCTGTGATTGGTGAATATGTAGCTTCGGGGGCAGTTGGTTTATTTTGTAGTGGAGAATTTTAGGGGCAAAGCACATTAAAAGTCAATATTGGTTGATATTCTACATGTAATCGTCTGAAGCAAAAATCACGATTGGAATTAAATAACGATTGATTGTGCAGCACTACCAGTGACATTGTTTGCTGACACTTAGCGTGTATGAAGAACCCTTGGTATGATGGCGAATACAGATTTTATGTGAATACATTTTCCAGGTTCTTTGTAGAGAAAAGCAGAATATTCTCTTGGTATTTTGGTCTTCAAGGCTATGTTTTCAGGTTCATTCGTGTTGAAAAGACAACAAGTGACTCCAGTTTGTAGAAGCAGGATGGATTCTCTCTCTCTCTGGATACAAGTCAAGCATTGTTTGTATTTAAAAATAAATAAATGTTTTGTTCTAGATAGTACTTAGACTGACTTAGTTAAAGATGGTACAGAAACAGGCCTTTTATCTAACAGATGCTGTCAGCTGATGACCATCACGCATCTTCCATGGTAACAACTAGACTATTGATAGGAATGAACAGATATACACATGACAGTCACTTGTCCACTGATGTCATCAGAAAAAAGGGAATAAGTTACTTTAAAACTTTTAAACTTCTTTTCGTGTGTAATCCTTGGCCATATGTAGCACATAATACATAATATTACATAATATTCCATGATCAGCTCTACAGATTAACTTACTTTTTTCCAACAGGCATCAGTTCAGACAAGAGGAAAGCCAGAAGAAAAGCCAGAAGAGGAAGAGGGAGCACGGAATAGATAGTTCAAGGAGAGCAAAAATGACTAATCAGTGGCCAAATTCTAACAATATTTAAAACTGAACATGGTATGGGAAAATTCATGACTGAAAGGTTGTATATGCTGTACAAGATGTAAATTCTATTTTATATCATGTTGTTTTATACTGTCAATAAGGTGTCTACATTGGAAATTGTATGTTTATTTCTTCATATCTTAATTGGGAATTCATAATTAAGATAATCTTAATATATAATTATACTATTATTATTATAAGAAACTCCTGTATTGATTGGCTGAACGTTACCAGGGCTTACTTTACAGAACCTTTTCCAAAATAAAACCTTATCTAGTTAAACCTGAGAGGTGCTGATGTGCTTCATTTTAATCAACTAAAATTCTGCCGCTTCCAACAACGGACCAGAGACGGACCTTTTACCTCATCCCAAACCTCAATGGATTATATTTCCTGCCCAGCCTCTTCTAACAAGTTACTGGTTAGACTTGGAAATCTGTGGCCAGTATGAACGTTCTGGGTGCAGAACAGCAGGGCGCGCCAGTCACTCAACTTACAAGGACATCCTTGCAAGACCAGACGTCCTCAATGTTTGTAAGTCCTATGACAATAAATATGACTCTTTTGCAAGGAACCATTGTTTCAGATGGCAAGAATTAATTTCCCTTTTCAGTACATGGTTTGAAATCAATAACTACGATGAGTTTCAGATTACATGTGAAAGTTCTAAACATTTAAAGAAAATCGTTTTGTATGTTTTGCCTTAACCGGGTCAGAATCTTCGAGTTCTGTGCACCCTGTGTGTTCTACATTTTTAGAAAGAAGGAGGTTAGTTTTTGGAAGTGTGAGCCATCAAATGTATAAGGTGCATTTGTGGTCTTCAGATATGAAAGATGCCATTAAAAACAATGGTCTGGACACAAAGCACAAAACCTGATGATAACCACTCATAAAAGCGCTTTTGCATCCATGATATATAGGGTTAACTTTGCACACTCTTAACCTGCTGTGCTCTTAACATTTTTTTCATGATTAACTATTCATCAATAACAGACTTTGATTAACCCTGAATTCATATCTTGGTTTTCTGATGTTTAACCACGGTACAGCATAACCGACGAAAGACGTAATTTTACAGTGACCAATACTGTGCAAAACATACTGCGGTTGCACTACTAAAGGGGAACATCAGCGTAAAGATGGTTGAATAACCGAGGACACTCGATGCAATATCCTACATTCTACTCCCAGTGCTTTCAGTAGGGCCTTTTTTTTTTCTTTTTTTTTTATCTGTAAAGGCCTCCTCTTCATTTCAAAGCATAATGAGTATGCTCTGGATAGATGGGCGTGGAGCGAAGTTCAGCTGCATGGCAATATGGGGATTCGACGTGTAGCTGATCTATTCTTAGCAATCAGGCAACCTGGCTATGGCCGATACGGCACGAACGCAACGAAATGTTATTAGCGTGTGTTTTTGACTCATGCTAATTCATCAATTGCAGTTCATCAAAAGCAGTTACATATACGGTATACAACTGGATTTAGCTTTGCGTTCATATCGGCTCATTCTCTCAATATTTCTTGTTATGAACTAAAATATCTATTGACAGTCGGAGCTCCAGAACAGCCAGCATTGGCACAAGCGAATGGGAGGGGATAAAAAGCACGTGTACTGGGCGTTTCTTTAGCTAATCTTTAGTCCAATCACGAAGCGGAATCTTTGAATATATTTGCATAAATTAATAAAGGGCGTGATACCTCAATTCTGATTGGTGTATAGGAACAGGAGCGACCAATCGCTTAAATGACAAGCGCTCAGCTGGGCTAGAGTCCCGCCTCCTATATATGAACCAGAAAACCCCGGAAACGTCGTTTAAAGGGACAGAGGAGGAATTTCAGGCAAAGGTTGGGACAACGAAAACAGCTGCGAACACAAAAAAGAAAAGCAGGGAGAAGCAGGGGACGTGGTCACACCAAACGCGAGCTATGTGGCAGATACAGAATGGGAGGACGACACTGAAACTGTCGGACTATTTTACCCGACTGGCATCCAGCTAAGGTTGCTAACGACTTTTAGCTTCGAAGTCGATTTTCATTCCAGGACCTTAGCTTTTTGGAATCCGACGACGCAGCAGTCAACAAGGCATAGGGGCAACAAGAAGGCCAAACTCCCAGACGACAAGAACCCGTTAATTGATGCTGCCAGGCTCTATTTCTTACTGGGTGCAGCTTTTTCTCAGGTAAATTGGCTTCAAAATCCTCGTTTTATGCTAGCTAGATACCCCTTAATCTTCTGCATTGTATGGACGTTATAAATGACCATGTATGGGAATTATACTAATGTACCGGTAATTTAGTAATATTTGGATAATACCAGTTGAATATCTGCACTTTCGATCTACGTGTTTTCAGTGACGTCAATTAATTAAGCAATCAATTTAAGCAAAGAATGAGGCTCGTGCTAGAATCAGCCGATGACCTGACATTATCTTGGTGTAGGGGGCGTTCCCCTGCTTTGTCTGCCTTCCTCACTCTTTCTTTATGTGTATGCGTGCGTGAAATCTGCGGTGGGAATGCGATGAATATGTAAATATGTATTTTTATCACAACAGTACGTTAATTCCCTCCCCACGTTGTGCTTATATGGGCTGTGCAAGAAGGAAGATCAAGCAGCACTGTTATATCTGTGAGATTATTACTGCAGCTCAGCCAGTGGATTGATGATGATCACCATAAAGCTTAGAGGATAGCACTGAGTGCACTGTTCGTTTTGGTCCCTTGGATTTCACTTGAGAGTTGCATTGCATCATTAAGGACTGGTGGTATTGATTTTGCCCCCAATTTTTTGCTACAGTAAATACATATATATTTATATTTTGTGTGATAGAATACAGTCAGTTATTACAGCATTACTACACCTAGCTGCCAAGAAGTACATCCCTTTGTCCTGACAAGAAGGGCATGAAGGCAGTGACATACACATTAGGCACATGTATGCACTGGCAATCACCTTATAACACCCATACAGTCGTGCATATGGAAGGACCATACCTCATGGCTCACATGTATGTACATGACATAAATCTTCACTCACACATGCGTACACTCACACTACTGCAGCAAATCCACCTGAAAGTCAACATATTTCTATCTCTCTCCCTCGTCCTTGATTTGCTCTGACAGCCGCCCCCACCTCCTTGTCTGGTAGAAACCAGTGGGCTTTGTCCTCAGCTGAGTGTGACGTCATGCACATCTTTGCTGTAACCAACCCCAAAGGCTTAGATACCTGAGTCTAGGCTTGCCCAACTCACAATTTCTCTTCACTGATTTGTTCACCTAAGTCCCCATATACTAAAACACACGGCAGGGGATTTGAGAGAATGTACAAATTCATTCTGTTTAGGTGAGACAAAGATATTTCTCTTACATTAAAATACATTTTCAGCATGGACTGAAAACAATCTCAGCAAACCCTGGCAATAACTAGCTTGTTTACTTATTTCAAAATATGCATTGGTCCTATCAGCCTTACTATCAACCAGGTGGTCCAAGGACGGACTAATGGCGAACTAGCAACAGGGTCATGGGCTCTCAAGGCTCATTGATGCAAGTGGCAAGTGAAGGCTGTGTTGTCCAATCTCAGGTCAGAAAAGCTACGTCACACAAAATGCTAAAAAAGTTATTGTTGGTTCATAAAGGTGTCAGAAGACTGAGTGTAAAACAATGCTGCGGTTGCAAAAAGGGGGACCTACACATTCATAAGTAGCTAGCTTAAATGTTACGGCCGATATGAGTATAATTACCAATATACTCAACCTTAAGTGAATATATTGTATTCCTTCTACCCACTGTCAAAAAGTTGAATAAGATCCCGGCCATGAGTTATAATGTATTTTCTCTACAGATTGCAACCAGTGGCTTAGGTCATTTATTTTCTGAGTACATTACACAAATTTGAGGTTTGTATTGTAGCCCAGTTTCTACGGATTCTGTCTGAATCAATTAGGCCCAGAGAAACAATGTTACAAACTCTGTCAAGCGTTTTCATGTAAGCAGCTCTTCTAATCTTACCCAGTTTATTGTTTTATTCATATATTCTTTGCCCGATAATCCATGACATTAAGGGTATCTTTAATCCGGAGGACCTAACCTTTGAACATACAAAATATATCTTCCATACCTCTTCGGGCTATCTGACTGTGTGTGTGTGTGTGTGTGTGTGAGTGGAAAGTGGGCTTGGGCTATTAAACACATTGAGCAGATGAAGTCTTGTTGTCGGCACTCCAATGTGTCTCTGTAGGATTTGGTTTCAGAGATTACTGATGATTATGTGGGTTATATCCAGAACCCAACTCTGCTCTGAGGTTATATTGATCTCTAGTGGGTTTATATACGCGTGTGTGCATATTCTAAGTGTACCTGCATTCTTATGAGCACTGAATTACCTCTATTGAACTTGAATGTCACTCAATCAAGCACATTCTTCCGCAAAGGCTGCACAATAGAGCGGTGATGTCTAGTCAGTACGCCACCCTCCTGAACTGTGCACCAATCTTAAGCCAAGTGTTTTGGAAATTGGTTGAGTAGTTTTTGTGTTATTAGGGAAATCTCCTATAATACAATGTTGTAGCTAGAGGGGGAAATATTGGATCTGCCCCTTTATTCCAACACGTACCCAACATTTTATTTGCTCTCACCAAACCCAAACACAATCTTTTCCAAGGAAAGGTCTTTATAAATGGAATGTGTGAAAGTTACTATGAATATTTCTTTTCAATGTCATCACCTTATGCCATCACCAAAAACCAGTGCTAACAGGTTGACAGACAATATCTCCCCTGTCCTGAAGTAAATAATATACTTAACAAAAAAGATGTGTTTCACATTTCAGATATATAGCTTCAAGAGCTCCAAGTGTCCAAACCCTATGGTTACAGATTACAACGCATCAGAGTGATGCTGTTTACTTGAAGATACTTCAATCAGCCCAGGAAATTCTGGCACAGGTTGGGACGAGCGATCAAATGTAATAGATATACAGCCCAGAGGACATCGTAGACAGTGCTTGTTACCTCGGCCAGGGGAGGAGCTTATGATTTTTACCTCCTTGCTTTTGTTTGTCTGTTTGATTGTGTATGCGTACAGAAAGGATTTGCATGTAAATTTACTCGGAGGTAGGCTTTGGCATTTCCTGGAGGTGAATTTTGGTGTGTGCTTTACCTGCAGCATTTAAGACAAAATAAAATAATATAATACGCCGTTTAGGAGCAGTGATGTCAAATTGTGCTGACGCGCAAGAGAGGGCCATAGGCAAATTTAAACTGGAGAATGCCCTCTTTAACTTCATCCAAACATCATCTTCAGGCCTAGAATAAGCGAAGTATGAGAGCATCAGTTTAAGTAAGGTAATGTTGACTGTCTTTCAGTTATTTAGATTGTGGGCCGGTAATTTCGGTCACATCTGACATTTACAGTAAAGTAATAATAATTACTTATTAATAATTCACAACTTGAAACTGGCGATATAGTGTTGTGAATGCATGACATTCTACGTATCTAGACAGAGGTAGGTTTTTGCCCTAGATGGAGGATTGCACGCTCTGAGAGCTTTTTCCAGTTTGCTTGTATTTTCACATTTATGACCACCAAATTCTCTCCGAATGAAGACTTGGGGAAAGTCTTCAGAATCGGACATTCTTTATTTTGACACGGTACCACTTTCAACCTGAAGTCTTCGCTCTGTCATCTTGGGCCTGTTTGCACACTCACACACTCACACACTCAGTGTCAAACAAGCTCCAAGCCAAAAATTGATGTAACTGAGCATTGAGACATAATTTCAAAGATTGTGCAAGGTCAAGGTTTTTTGACAGTTATAGACTCAACAAAGCAATTCATGGCTTGAAGGCTCAAAATTATGAGATAATCACCAAACAGTATTTTAGTTTATTCAAATCAAAATTTAATTTTAATATGTTGCTTTTGTTTGAAGAGGTGGCTACTTATTCTGAGATTGTGCAGCGCTGTGTCAGGATTTAAAAACTATGAACTGAAATAGTGAGAGAGCACAAAACCCATAATTTGATGTAGTCTTTATTTGTCTTTGGTTTTAGCACATACTGCCTTATTGGGGATCAGTAGAATTCTTGAAGAATTGAAATACTGTGAATTGGCTGATTTGAGGATGGCCAAAATGAGGCTAATATGAACATTCATTAACACTATTATGAAGTGATTGAATATTTTTCTTCAGTTCAGTCACATTCATGTTTTTTAATAATAATAATAATAACTTACATTTATATAGCACATTTCAAGAGACCCACAGACGCTTAACAGAGTTGGGAACAAATAATAATAATTAAAAAATATAAAAATAAAAAAATATAGCAATAAGAAATACAAGAGCAGTAAAATAATAGTTGGGAGTAGATGGGAGAGTTTTCAGAGCTAGCTGAGGACGTAGGCCTCGGTGAAACCTAATTCTCTTTGAGATGATCTAGAATCCACCTCTGTTAGCATTCTACTGAACTGAATCCTAGCACAACCGACAAATGACGAGAAAGAGAATGATGTCAAGGAGACAGTACCACCTGCTGAATAAATAACCTGGTTTGACATTACACCTTGAGAGGCAAAGAGCTCTGATATGCATTTCTGCCCAGTGTGGCTATGAGAGAGTTAGTAGTTTATCAAACAAAGCTCCCATTTACTCTAGAGCTGAAAATATAAATCAGTTGATCAATTACAGAATCTATGGGGAAATTATTCTTAACTATTACATGCAATTTTGAATGGGGAAAGAAATCCCATATACTTTTCCATTTATAATCTGAAAAACAGGGAAAACAGCTATTTGAAATTTAGGTTTATGAGTATGACAGGTAATTTTCACAATAATTTATTTTTCTCAAATCTTTCATATTATCTCCTAGCGATGGCATCATGCAAAAAAATTTCAATTTAGAGGCTTAACAGTTGAAGAGGCTTCTAAGGCTATGTTCATACTGCATGTCTTAATGCTCAATTCAGATTTTTTTTTTTGCTGAGATCCGATTTTTTTTGCGTGGTTGTTCACATTATAATTTAAACACTACAGCGATCAGACTCCAGTGAGAACACTCTACAGCCCTGAAGTGACCTGCATGCGCAAGAAGACGTGACATCACACGCAGCACGCTGTGTTTACGGAAGTAAATAATGATGCTACACATGTCAGTGTGTGTTTCTCAATTTTGAAGTTGTTTTGCAATCGGAGCAGACAAAATTATGACCAAGTGATAAAGGGAAGAAGAAGAAATAGAGCACAAATTTATCTTGCCACATCCCACCTCCTTTAGCCCAGAATTGTGATGTCTCTCTCACTTCAATGACCTAAAAGTCGGATGAAATGCGACATGACCGTTCAGACTGCGGTCGCTTTGAAAAACATCAGATATATATCCGATTTAGGACCACATATGAAAGTGGCCTGGGTCTGATTTGCAAAAATTGGATTTGTGCTGTTCAGACTGTCATAAAAAAATCCGATATGGGCAAAGAGTAGAATTTGGTCTATTTTTACATGCAGAGGGAACGTAGCCTTGTAGTATTTGCAGCATTTCTCAGATTTTTTAAATCTTCTTCAAAATATCCTTTGATTCCGGACAATCGGTTTGGCAATAAAGGAAAATAATTTAAATGCCACATGGGTCTCCAGGAATCTTTTCTGAAATACTCATGCTTTTCACACTATTTAAAAACTGATTGTATTTTATATGACGAAGGCTCAATTTATAGAGCGGCCCACTTACCTGAAGGTCGGTGGTTCGATCCTCGGCTCTACGGTATACATGTTGAGGTGTCCTTGAGCAAGACAATGAACTCCAAGTTGCTCCTGATGGCTGCACTGGCCAGCAGGTGAGTGAATGATGGCGTGAAAATTTAGATCGATTGATTGATGGATAGAAAGAAAGAAACTTTATAAATCCCCAAAAGGGAAAATATAGTGCATTTTCCGTGAGCAGGTAGCGCCTTGCATGGCATCCTGTATCATCAATGTATGAATGTTTGTGTGAATGGGTCGAATGCTGGCTGTACAGCGCTTTGGGTCGAGCAGACTAGAAAAGCACTATTTAAATGTTTTACTATTTATTATATATAAAGAACAACTCATTGGGTGCTGACAAAAATCTGTAAAATCCAGCACTGGAAATCCCACAGTGGATTGTGATTGAATGGAAATTATCTTAATGGCTGGTGGATCATATACCTGGCCAGGCTGTGTGTACTCAATGTCACATATGAGCCATTAATCTTTATAGGGCGTTTATAGGGCGTTCCTACAGGCCGCAGAATCAATGAGTGGACGTTGGATGGCAGATGTATCTCTGTTCATTATGTAGGTCAACACAGAGCTTATCAACTAATACCTGTTCTCTCTCTGCCCCTCTCCCTTTTGTCCTTGAGTATTTCCAATAAGGTGTCATTTGTTTTATTTGCCACACCTAGCATTAAAGCAATCATTTTGACATAGTGAACCAAAGGGTAGAAGAAGCTTTTTTGCACAATTCTTTTTTTCAGTGCATCTACCTAAATGGAAAAATGCTTGCTTCAGTTGAAAGAGTTTTTCCTCACATTCTTAAAACAACAACAGCGCATACTGCTGTATTTCCTGTAGGCCTGAATCGATTATAACATTTTACACCCTACCAAATGGCATGGCAATTATGATTTGCATAAACATCTTATGGCGTACAGGGTTGTGTCGTGTGTATTTGTTTATTCCACACAGTTATATTCCCTGACACAGGTAGTTTTTAATGTAATCTCTCAACAACAATTAGAGGAATTTTACAAATTCCATAACTGTTTTGTAAATTTTACAAATGTTATTGTTGCTTTTTGATTACCTGGCCTTCTATTGAACAGTGTGTAAATATAAATATACTGTATATAGAGCCTCCTTTGCCATTGAGAGCTTCCTGTGTGTACATACTATGTTTTATAACCAATTCATTTAGGTTGTCTTGATATGTGATCTTGGGCCATATGCTCATATCTGCCAACCACTCTCTTGTCTCCACTATGTATGGATCAGTATAACAGATTAAACTTTTCTTATCCAGCCCCCTCTTTCCAATACGACTCTAGTTTGTCTCCATTGCATAATTTAAACATTTTTTTATACTCAATGCATTGTCCTGCTCTTACTCGCCATTGTTCCTACTACTAGTCCTTGCTAATGCACTGTTGCCCACTGTAAAGGGGGCAGGAGTGAGAATCATAGGAAATGCGACGTCTGTTAAAATGTATGGCCCCTTTTAACTCACGTCACATTTCCCATGCTTATCATACAGGGCGAAGGACAAGATGAGGTCTGGCAAGTGTTAATCCTGAGATCAGTCTAACAAAAACACACATCTGCCATCGTTAAGCAGCAGTATCACAAGCTTTGTTACATGTACAATCCACACTGCTATTTGACTTTAACGCTCGTCATTAAGGTGGTTGTTCACTTCACCATTTTTTACTTTGAGTCTTTGAAAAACGATCACAATAAATGAAAGTTAAAAGAACTACTATTTACCATCAAAATCTTCTTCAGCATCCACTTTGGCAGGGAACTAATCACCAGTCGGATTGGCTCATTAGGACAGCACACCCTGGTTGGGTATTAGTGAGCTTTACGCAAAGAAAGGGATTTTTCTTTCATTTCACTGATGTCACACAGATGGCAGACTGGTCTACATTCAGTCGCTACCAGTCTTTAGTGGGGTAAAGGTAAATGATTGCTAACATTTGGTGTGAGTTTCCCAAGCATGAAAAGGAGAGGAAGAATAAACTGAGGAAAGATGGACAGGTTAAATGCCTCAAGGCTGGGAGATTGGGGAAATAATGAAACCCACTCAAAGGCTTAGGAAGAGACAGACTGAAAGAGGGCTAAAATGACAGGCAGCTGAATTCAGGGTGAAGAAGTGAGGGCCGCGAGAGAAAGGAGGTGATAGCTTTTTTTCATGTACTCCATGAATAGGCAACATATTTGTCTTGAACATTCCACTCTCTAAACTGGCCCAGCCTGTCACCAAGTATTTAGGGTGCCACACTCCTCCCTATATTTAAATTTCTTCACATTGCGCACTGCCTCTCCTCGACATTGTGCTTTGGCTCTCTTTTTTGTTGTGGTATATTGAATCGGTAAATAATAGCAAGGAAAAACTGAAGAAGAGGATGGAGAGACATTTATGTGTTAATGGAAAAACAAGCATGAGTGATTTCAAGAATACTTTATTTTGGACCGTCTGGTGCATCTGCCTACTTACATACCCAACCCCACTCCTAAATAAATCCCAGAAATCATATATAGAGAGGCCATGTGTATCGGTGAATAACTATTTCTTTGAATGTGGTTATAAACTGCTCAAAGAAAAGTAGGGAACACTTCAATAACAAATCCCAAATCTGAATGAATGAAATATTCCAGCTGAAAATCTTTATCGATAACTTAGTGAATTTTTCTCAAAAAATTACACTAAGAAAGATTAATGGAAACCTAAATCATGAACCCAATGAGAACTGGATTCAGAACCACACTCAAAATCAAAGTGGAAAAGTTAAATTCCAAGCTGATAAAACTTTCTGAATTTCCTCAATACAACTCATAATAACTCAGTAGTGTGTATGGCCTCCACATGCCTGTATACATTCCCTACAACGTCTGGGCATGCTCCTGATGAGACGACAGATGGTCACCTGGGGGATCCCTCCCCCCCAGAGCTGGATCAGGGCATCGGTCAGCTCCTGGACGGCCTTGGGTGCGACATGGCGGCGGTGGATGCAACGATACATGATGTCCCAGAGCTGCTTGATTGGATTCAGGTCTGGGGAACGAGCGGGTCAGTCAATAGCATCAATGCTTTCGTCATTCAGGAACCGCTGACTCACTCCAGCCACATGAGGCTGGGGGATAATCATGCACCAGAAGGAACCCAGGGCCCAATGCACCAGCATACGGTCTGACAACTGGTCTGAGGATCTCAGCCAGGTACCTAACAGCAGTCAGGGTACCCCTGGCTAGCAGGTGGAGGTCTGTGCGGCCCTCCAAGGATATGCCTCCCCAGATCCCCAGATCATCACTTACCCCCCGCCAAACCAGTCATGCTGGAGGATGTTGCAGGCAGCAGAACGTTCGAACAGAGTCTCCAGACTCTGTCACATGTGCTCAGTTTGAACCGGCTCTCATCTATGAAGAGAACAGGGCGCCAATGACGAATTTGCCAATTCTAGTCATCTCTGGCAAATGCCAATCTTGCTATACTGTGCCCGGCCGTGAACAGGCCCCACTTGTGGATGTCGGGTCCTCATGCAACCCTTGTGGAGACTTCTGACAGTTTGGGCAGAAACATGCACACAAGTGGCCTGCAGGAGGTCATTTTGTAGGGCTCTGGCAGTGCTCCTCCGGTTTCTCCTTGCACAAAGGAGCAGATAGCGATCCTGCTGCTGGTTTGTTGCCCTCCTACGGCCCCATCCACCTCTCCTGGTGTAATGGCCTGTCTCCTGGTATCTCCTCCACACTCTTGACCCTGTGCTGGGAGACACAGCAAACCTTCTGGTTACGCATACGCACCGTGCGTATGGGTGTGCCATCCTGGAGGAGCTGCCCTACCTGAGCAACCTCTGTGGGCTGCAGATACCACCTCATGCTACCATTAGTGGGGAGGGAACTGGAAAAATGCAAAACTAGCCAAGAATCAGCCAGAAAGGGTGTGTGGCCACCACCTGCAAACCATTCCTTAAGAGGGGTTGTTTCGCTAATTGCCTCTCTTTCCACCTGTTATCTGTCCCATTTGCACAACAGCAGGTGAAATTGATTAACAATCATCGTCAATATTGCTTACTGACTGAACAGGTTTAGATCCCTGAGGTGTGATTGACTTGGAGTTACAATATGAGGATTATGTGTTTTTGAGTGGTGAACCCCTCCAGTGAGAGTTCATGTCACTGAGACGTTACAGTGCTCTAGTGATGGGAAAGAATTTCCCCTATTCCTTAAGGAATAGATCTTCTTGTTGAATATTTTAGGTTTAGGGATATGTCACTCTAACTGGCTGTTAAGCATCTTATTCTAGAGCAGGTTCAGCTGTAAAATCCAGTTACCAAAAAAAGAATGTGGCTGGCAAATGGCACTCTTTTGGGAATTTTGAAAATAGAAAGCTGCTAATGTACTGTCCATGTGGAAAAATATAACAAAGGAAGCTGTTAAAACTGATGCTGATGTACCAAGAAGAAAAGCAAGAGCTGTATGAGTGAAGAAGCTTCTAAAAATAGCACTCTAAACTTAAATACTGCCAGTGGTAAAGGTTTAAAAATGGGAATGGCGTTATATTTATTTAGAAAAGTATTTAAATAGCTTTAATAAATGCTTGACACGTCAGAGTTAATTTCAGACACTTGTGTTTTTACAGTAAACACCAACCTGCCAAGGTTATTTTTGCTCATTACCGCACAGTAATTCCTTAAATGTTACAGTTAACCAAAAGCCATTGCATCACAACATTCAAAACTGATTATTGCTTTTTATAAACTCCCCACCGAGAAGCTTTTCCCACTGAAGCTGTCTTAATATCCATTGCTTGGCTGCTGCTTTCTCATCACACACTTGTCAAAGACATACACACCTATTAAGCACGCATACTAGTTTGTGTACTACTAACAGCCCTCTCATATACAGATTGAATGCATGTTTATAACCCCCATCCCTATTCTTTCTTTCTTTCTTTTCTTTTTTTTGACTGGCTGTTTTGGCCTTTCTGCTAATTGCTTCAATAACAAAGCTGATTAAACTTTGAGAGGCCTAGGAAAACAAGGTGTGTCTGAGTGTGTAAAGAGTATTTCACAAGCAACCAACCCCAAAGTCAGGATTGAATAAGTGCATGCGTTCATGGAATGTGTGTGTTTTCAATGCTTCTTTCAATCCAGCTCCTTCTCCTCATGAGGTTCTTCACAAAGAAACACCGTTTCCCTCCAAATATAGGTGGCTAAATCCATTCTTTAAGGGAAAGAACAGTAGAGGGGTTTGTACCTGTGCATGCTAAAATCTTAGCTTTGCTGCTTACGACCAGGAAGGAGCTGTCTCTATGACATTTTACAAGCTATTCTGTCAAGAGCAGCGCATCCTGTTATACAGCAGAACTCTTGCCTCAATGCAATGTTCTCCATCAGTCTGTCTTCCGCTGTGTATCTGCTTTTTCCGTTTTTTGCTATCTTCTACTTCATCCTCCCATCTCGCCCTTATCCCCACATCGCTATATCTGGAGGTACGTACGTTTCTCTTCAAACATCACCTCTGCGAACTTGCTTATTTATCTTATACACATACAACTAAACAGTTGTCATATACTTTCACACAAATCTATACACTTTTGCATCTGTCCCTGAGAAAATATGTGTAGACCTGAAACCATCACTTTATCATGTCATTGATAACCAGAAATCTACCATTCTGATAATGGATTTATCATTTCAGGAAATTTCAATTCATAAACATGATTTACTTTACCCTTTATATCTATCTATCTATTTGTTTTGCATATTATTTCTGCTGTATAAAATGAGTAATTACAGTATGTAATTTTGGTCTCATAGCAACAATTCCTGAACACAATTAGTACTATTAAAATGTTAAATGATAAATCCTTTAATCAAGAAAATCCATTATCAGATTATTCAGTAATGTCAATAATCAATAGTTGCAAATTATCATAGGTTCACACACCCTATTGAAGCAACAACATTGACTTTTTTGTCCAGTTGCTATAGAAATGTAATAGGATACAAATAGAACTTTTTTTCCATTATTTCCATTTCCATTGATCAGTATGGCCCCGAAAACATTCAGCACGTCACACACTTAATTTTTTAATAAGACAGGGGAACATAGCAAATTTCAAAAAGCTACCATTAGCAAAGAGGCTAAAGATAGCGGGAGCTCAGAGCCAGCCACGAGCCCCCTGTATCTATGTATTGATTCTGTCATTTATAGTTTTTAAACGTAAGGACAAAAGAAGCTGCGGCGGAAGAATCCCGAAAGTGTTCGGTGCAACAAACTTAATTAGACACTTTAAAATGTATCACCCCGAGGAACAAAGCAAGTTTCAAGAAGCTAAAGTGGGCAGAACAGCTAACGTCGGCAGAGCAGCTAAAGCTAGCGACAGCAAAGAGCCAGCCACGAGCCCTGAAGTCCCTTAACAAAACCAACATATAACATAAAATTGACTGAATGTGGCCTAGAAAGTTTTATTTTCACTTCGAAATGTCCTGCAATTGGTTTAAGAAATGCACCGCGGGGAAGACGGAGGGTACATGAATTCTAAAAAGTTCAAATACATACAGAATGCCAACCAACCTTTCACTGTAATCCTACAAAATAAGAGCACTAGAATACATTTCTAATTATTAAAAAAACTTCAAAAAACTTCAAAAAATCAAAAGATCGCCCAAGAAAATTGCAATCAGTGCACCTATAGGAAAAATGGACAAATATAAGGATGTGTGCAACTGTGACAGGGCGACATTGTGATGGCTAGACAACAGATCATCATCAGATTATCTCAAAACTGCTGGTATATGTGGATGTTCCTGTTCTGCAGTGGTTAGTACCAATCAAATTAGTCTAATGAAGAACAACTGGCAACAGGATTATGGGTGCCCATGGCTCACTGATCTGGGTGTGGGGGGAAGCTAGCCTGTGTTGTCCGATCCAACAGTACAGCCAGTGTAGCACAATTTTTTGAAATAGATTAATACAAATTCTGATAGGAAGGTTTCAGAACACAATTTATCACAGGGCTATTTTGGTGACAAAATGGGGAACTCTATTAGAAAGATAGTTTTAATGTTATGGCGGATAAGTCTACCGATGACCACAATTGGATGCAAAGAAAATAAAATATATTCATTTTAAATAGTGTAATGAAATACCATACTAAGAAGTTTTGCTTGTCAGTGTTCTTAGACTATCTCACAATTTTAAAGGAAGAGAAAAAAAATCCTGAATAATCTTCTTTATCGTGGGCAACTCAAACATCTAATATTAATGTAAAAGTTAATGTTAGAGCTTGTTAAAGTTCATCCCAACCCTCCCACCAAGTTTTCATGAATATCTGTCTGTAGTTTTTCTGCAGTTTAGATAAAGAAGTGGTAAGTATTTATGTGCACTTAGTGTTAATAAAGTACAGTCTCACAAATGTTCATGTACTCTCCCCAGATGCCAAAAATGTAATTCTGACTTGCCCAGATAATTTGGCAATCTTAGAAACCAGTATTAAACAGCAATTTGTCTGGTGACTGAAATATGCCACTAGCTGTATGACTTTGTAAGTGGAGTTCGGAATCAAAATTGTTTTGCTCACCTGAAAGATAGTTTATAAATGTAAAGAATTTCTTTTTACAGGTTTTGTTGTTTTGTGATCATGAGACATTTATTTGGTGATTTATATGTAGCAACAGAGTTTTCTAATAACAAGATTACAAAAAATTGTGTATTTGTCAATTAATTAAAATGTTTAATTGGGACGATCACAATAATTGGCTGGGAATATTCACCATTCATCTCATGTCATTACTCATACTTTTGGTTAGGATTCAAACAAATGCTTTGTGGTGTTGGACTAAAGAAACATGTTTGTCAGAAAATTTTCAGCTCTGCTGTGTAATTCAAATATCTGGATATTTTACAGAGCCAACAAAGCCGTTGTCACAGAGTGTCCCTGTGATGACCCTCTGTATGGCGTGTGCTACGCCAGGCCATCTGCTCTAATTTCGAATGGTCTACAGTTACTGTGAGCTGTATAATGGTGGTTGTATCTTAATGTCCATCAGCAGATAAAGCCATTTTGTAGTAGGAATTGAAGTCAAACCGGCTAGTATGATTATTATTATTTTTTTTTTAAAAAGATAAATTGACCAGATTAATTATGAGCTTCAACATATTAATGTTGACAGCCTTCATTTCTACCAATCTAGTGTTGTAGATCTCACAAATAATGGATTCATCTTGCTAACACTCTTCTATTTGTTAGAATCAATGTGTGTGTTTGAGTCCCTAGCAAGAAGGCCAGGCAACATGGTTCCATTAATATGTGTTCTTGACAGCTTCAAGTATTTTTGTGTACAGGGCTTTTAACTCGTCTCCACCCGCAGTTTGTGTGTGTGTATATGTTGAGCATGTGAGTGATTGGGAGCTGAGAGAGCATGAGCGCAAGTGCTTGGTGCACTCTGCGTACTTTAACCACCACTCTGCTCAAAATAGTTCTTGTCCAGTCAACTTGCTGTTCCTTATTGGTGTACAGATGGTAAAATACACACAAACACACACACACACAAACAGCAGAGGGCTGCTTCTGCTACACTGATGATAAACTTTTTCACATGCACTTCATCCTTTATCTGCACTCTAGCAGCAGATAAGCCCTCATCTTATGTAGACTTTTGTAGGCTATAGGCTCCTTCATGCTACTCACTAATCACTCTGTGAATTGCATCAATATTTGAATATTTTTAATCAGAGGCATTAACTCTCTTATTAACTGTTATAAACAAACTTGCACCCACAGCCACACATGTAACTGACTTCATATGGGAGGAGAATATCCAAGTAAAAAAACTGAACACAAAACATGCTTGAAGCTGTGAAAGACACACATTTTAAAAAGAAAGACCCCCCCTCAGTCACACACACACACCCACACACACACTTGGTGGTGAGTGCTGTTTGAACGTTCTGTACTTCTACTGAACAGGCAAAGCAAGAGCAGGTGAGCGTAGTTTTGGCTCCCCATGTTACCTTCTTTGTCCCACTAGCATTGAAAACTAAACTTAAACTAAAGGGAACTGAATCCTTAACATTGAGATATTTTTATGTCAAATGTTTTATTATATAACATATATTGCATTAAAGATTCTAACAGAAATATTAGGCCTATGCAGTCGTCCTCGACAGCAGGGGTATATCCCCCAAAAGCCCAGTTTCCCTTATGTTGTACAAGCAATTCCCCTGATTGAACTCCTCCAATTAAATGTGACTCATTAATGATCTCAAACAGTCCATATAGACTCAAAATAACTATTTCTATGAAGTCAGCAAAATGCTCTAAGATATGATCCATTTCATTTCTAATACGTCATTGAATTCTACATATCTGTTTGAATTAGTTTTAAAATGTACTGCCCTTGTTTAAAACATGTTAATTTCTCTGAATTAAAAGTAATAAGAACCAAAAAGGTCAATGGTCAAGGTTAATTTTTACAGACTGTCCTGCCTATGCATGTGCAGACATGATACTGTTGGTTTTCACATAGATCTGGGCAGGATTAAAGTTTTTTCTGACTTTTAACTGACATGATTCTGGTCAGGCAGAGCTCCACCAGAACAAGCTGTAACGTTAGTTATAACTAACATTAGCTGATGTCAGGACTCACAAACAACGGCAGAGAAAAACTATTTCAGTGATAACCCTGAACAGGAAAAGCGGTTAAGGATAATGAATGAATGACTGAATGAATGTTTTGTGTTTGTCAGTGCAAAATTTTTGTTTAAGTCGGCTTTGTTACTTCAGTCATTAATGTTGGCAATTCTTAGTGTTGTTTCTCTGTATTGCTACAATTATCTTCCTTAAATTAATTACATTTGGGAGTATATGTTTGTCTATTTTCCATAATTGATATGAATAAATTTTGATCAGCCTTTATAAGAGATCAGTCTATACGATGAACACTCTATTAGATCTTTCCCTTCTTTAGGTAAAACAGAAATTACAGTCGAGTACTTAGAATTGGGGACTAATAATTTGTAAACTGTTCATTAAATTCCCAATTAAATCCATCACTTTCAGGACTCTTTCCAGTTTTACATTCCTCGATAGCCTTAAAGATCTCTATCCATGTTATTGGTTTTACTAAATCATTATTTTGTTTGTCTGTCACTGTAGGAAGATTTAGAGGCTCCAAGTATTCTTTAATCTTCTGTGCATTTACATCTACTGCTTCTGGAGTATAAAGGGTTTGATAGTACTTCCTAAAGCACGTTGCTACTTCTGATATCCTTCTCTTACCTCTTATGGTATGTCCTACCCTACATAGAATGGGGTTCTTGTCGATGTCCCGTATTTCTATTATATCTGACGCTTCGTTGAGGAATTCAGTTGTATCAGTATAGCGTTGTTCCTGCTTTTTGCATGTTCCTTTTGTAATGTCTTTATTTTATTTTCCAGTACTATCTTTTCTCTTTCTCTTTGTCTTTTCTCCAGGATGAATAAGCTATTATTTTGCCACGTATTGTTGCTTAAAAAGTTTCCCACAGTGTTATGGATGTCATTGTAATTTATCTCAAAATAATATTTCATACTACACTTTATTTACTCCATATATGTGTGGTCTCCAATTAGTGAATTGATTATCCTTAGTGAATTATTGAATAGTATTATTTCCAATAATACTGCTCCATGATCTTAAATATTTCATATTTTATGACATTTCATTCTTGCGCATAAAAAATTATCTAATTTTGCAAAAAACATATGTGAATTAGAGTAAAAGGTGAAAGCCTCCTCTCTGGGATGTTAACGACGCCAGACATCTAACAGTCCTAACACTGTTTGAGCTTTTTCCATTAACTTTGCTGCTTGTTTGGATCTATGCTTTTTATTTTATTTGAGTATCTCATTTCTTGTTCATCACCAGATTCAAATCTCCTTCCATTATAATTATTCCCTTCCCTTCCCTTCCCTTATTTTCCCCCTTTTTTTATGTTTATTTCCATCATTCTTTTATTTATTTGTATTTCCGTTTATCCTCTCCATTTCTTATTTTAGAGATTATGAGCCCGTACATGAGCTTCTGCTTGTTGGAGTTGTAGATCTTGGTAACTTCATCTCTGAAGATCTTAAGTTTGGCTGGAATTATTCTATGCAATTTCACATTTATTTCCCTCTGCGTTTTCCTTATTGAGGTGAATCTGCTTATTTCTTTTTATAACTTACTTGAAAAGTACTGGGCAAAATAAATTCGGTAAACTTCAGCCACTATTTCCTTTTTACTCAACGCTGCGTGTAAAACTTCTTGTTTCATATTCCATTGCAGAAAATTTACCACAAAAGACCTCGGAGTTGTTTCTTCTTCTGCCGGCTTCTTGGAATGTGACTGATGCGCTGTGACAATGTGCGACTGTCGGGGGGAATTACAAATGTTTCCACTAGTAGTGAGTTAATGAAGCCCAGTGGATCGTCGCCCTCTACACCTTCTTTCAGCTTATAAATCCGTATGTTGTTCTGCCAAGATTTATTCTCGCGGTATTCCAACTTTTCATTCACCTTTCCTTGTTCTTGTAACAGTTGCTTGAGGGCTGCGTTTGAAGTCCCCTCTCGCTCCTCCAGCTGGTGGATTCTTTGTTTGGCGTCTTCAGTTTTGTTTGTGGCTTCTCCAAGTATAGTGCAGATTTCTTTTAACTCATTTTGAACCTCTCATGTAAAGCTCATAACACTGGGAGTACTCACTTTTATCATTCATGTAGTTTTCTGGTATAGTAGTAAGAGTCAATCTTAAAGGTTTTAAAGGACTACATGAACAACTGCATCAGAACTTCTTTTGTCAACCGGATGCCTGAGCCTTTAGCTCTGTAGCTTTAATTGCCAGCTTGCACACTGACTACTGGTTGAGTTTCACATCTCTTTCAGAAATCTCTACACACATAGGTTAGGTTGATGATAAGTAATAAATAATATAGGTAAAAAGTATTAAGTTTGTATTGAACTTCAAATGTATTTTAACTAATTAACCATAATAATATTAATACAAAAAGGAGAGTCATTTTCCCTTTTCTCTAAATTTAAATAAATACATTTATTACGTTTAATTAAAAAAGCGTTAAATTTGTATCGGCTCAGAGAAAGGGCATTTGCTCTGCACCTTTGTCTGTTCTTAATTTGCCATCGCAATTCTACAATTTACAGAGCGAGCAAATCATATCTTCACTCCATTTTTTGAAAAAGAAAAAAGACTATAGAAATTACAAAAAATGTTTATTGTGGTATTTTCTTTTAAAAATATAGTTTATCCTTACTCCTCTTACATTTTTTTTATTATTATTATTATTTTCAATTTTATAAGAAAAATATATTAAATAAAATATAGACAAATATTTGATATTCAGTTTTGCTGTCAGAGCAAAGCATAAAAAAACAAACTGTAGTGAACTGACTGAACTGATTTTTTTATCTGCATAGAAAAAGAGTAACAGCAGCAGCTGTTGAGAAGTCCAGCAGGAAACTCCTTTTATCTTCCTTACACTGATTTCCAATAAAGTTAAGGGTTCATTTTTAGGTTATTATTTTTCCTATAGAGCACTGCAAAGTCAGGCATTCTTGGTAAATATCTGATTAACTCCATCTTTCTATCACAGGCTGGTAAACTTCCAGCTGGTGGCTCTGACACTGAGGAAAGCTACTCCTAAACAGATGCTTACTATGGTTTCTTTTGCTGCCTTTAAAAAGCCAGTGAAAAATCACCATTCAAACTGCTCTTTGTCTCACCAGTTGTTATCAAGTGTTTATAATTTGTACTCCTTTTTTATCCCCCTACATCCATCAATCCTTCCGTCTGTAGTAGAGATATATTTGTCCAGAACCATATTTGGCATACTCTACATATTGTGCACAGATAAACTGTGCACAGATAACAACCATATTGCGAAGTTGTGTATTTTCGTATTTTTAATATTAGACTAATTTTGCTTTAGTAGTCATATTGTCCGGAGCATGTCTCACAAAAAATTCATTCTATCTTCACCAAACATTTCACATTAATTACCCATGATAATAAGTGTGTGCTGTTGGATATTTTCCTATTTCTACGAATCGATTTTTTTAAATTTTTCATTAAAAGGTGATTTTAAGAGGATGCTGAAGATTTTTCATCTTCTCCATTAATGTAAGATTTTCTCACATGTGAAAGTTACCATTAATTAGAGGAATCAGTGTTTTGGATATTGTTACCTTGCATATATACATTTGATCCAGGTAGTTTTGGTTTTCACGCTACAACTTGGCAAATGTGCCAAAATAATCTATATGTTATGGCTCATTTACTTCTGCCTCCATTTGTCTTTCTTTTTGTGTTGTTGATTGGCCATAGTGGCTAACTTTAACTTCCTATGATTGGCCCAAAAGTCTGAAACATATAGAATATGCTTTTTTTACTTTGGGCATGACTTATAAAATCGTTTTTAAAAAATCAATTGGTAGGACCAACGTCTTGTCATAAGGATGTTTTCCCCTTGTTTTTACCTGCACATGGTGGCGGCATTTTTACCGCCAGTAAATGCGTCTGACACTACAGCAACAGCAGGAACATGCTACGTCCATCAAATAGTTTTGGTCAATATTTGGTCAACTTATCAATATTTGAGAGCAAAGCACTCAGCAGAAGAAGGTCAAGCCACAGTTCAACAATTAATGGTGGCAGATGAGGTTCAATCCTTCTCTCAGAGTTGATAGTTGAATACAACCTGCCAATCAACTTTGATGAAGACGAAGATTTTTAACTTTTAGTAAGTTTGTGAGCTTGAGTTTCACCAGAGAAATCTGAAAAACTTCAGAAACTGTATGAGTAATTTGTTTTGACCAGAGATTAGTGGCCACATTAATAACTGATGTTCACATATGTAGTGACTATATACAGTATTTTGATTGAAATGCCCATACTTACCTTCACTCTGAAATGAAACAAATATGGTTAAGTTTGGTCTGGACCAAGACCACTATTATTCTTCTTTCTTTTTTCTCATTTTGGTCCAGCTGTTTTTTCTGGATCATAGTCTGAGAGAGATTTCCCACTAGCAATTTTATTCCAAATTCATCTGAAAAATCTTGATCAAACAAAGCAAGAGTTTAATCGCCCTTAGACAATATACACTATTCTAGTCCAACTAAGAATCAAGGATACGTCATTTACGCAATTGTTGTAAAATTTGTTGGGGGATGTAAGCTGGATAAGTCATCTTCAGATGACTCTTGTTAAAGTCTGTTGTTGCTTTCTTTGTTGTACATCATGATTATTATTTTTTGTGGTATTTTATGTTGATTTTTCTTTCAGTTTTTATGGTATTATTTTGAACTTCCACTCTTATGAACACTGTGTGTGAAACCTTGAGTTGAATAAAAGGTGCAATGCTTAATAAAGTTTTGTTACTTACTCCCCTCTTTCTCTCCCTCCACTGTAAAATCCGGACTTCAGCCACAACAGCTGACCCCTTTTCTCTAGCTAATCAGCTGTAAGCCAGCCAAGCACCCCCACCCCCAACCCCCCCCCCGGCCCACTCACCCCACCCCTTATGGCTCCTATGCTGAGTGAGCAAAGCCTGTCTCTTTATCAGCTGAGAGGAAACTCACAGAAAAAAACAACACAGAAATGGAGAGGCCGAGGGTAGGCTAGCATGGTTTGAAAGGAGGAGCTTAAGAGTAGATGGAGGAAGAGAGAAGAGTGTCAGGAAGAGAAGGAATGGGACGAAAGGAAAGAGGGAACGTTAGCATGTGGAGTGGCTTTTGTGTTCAAGATATTTTGGTGGGGCACCAATGAGAGAAAGGAAGAAAGAGGGCAGTCGGGGGGCTTGAGAGAAACAAGGAGAGGGAGGGAAAAGGCGAGATGGGTGGGTTGGGGGTTGTTGATAGGTTTTTGATTTGTGTGTGTGTGAGGGTGGATAGAGGTAGACAGGAAGAAAACAAGAGGGGGAGAATGATCTAGTGCAGGCAAGTAGCCCTCCTGACAAAACAAGCAAAGGAAAGTAAAACGACTGTACTTGACTATCTTTCTCAATGCCAACTATTTAGGAGGAAGGAATCAAACCAGAGAGTCGAGAGAGAGAATGAGAGAGAGAGGAGGCAGCCTGACCCAGTGGAAATAGAAACATAGAAAAGGACATGAGACAACAGAATCACCCATCAAGCCACCAGATGAAATAGAGGAAGGATTATGAGAGAGTGACACAGCGAGATAAACCACGTCGTCCTATAAGGGTGAGTGTCACAACTTCTCCTGTTGTCAAGTTTAGTAATGTTGCCGCTGTCATATTGTCAGCTGCACTCGGGTGACTCGCGTCTCCTAAAATGGTCACATGAAAGACCGACATACAGATGGAAGGGAGGGAGGGTGAGACAGCAAGCCCCCATGTCAAACAGCATTCTCAGCAACTATGTCACTGAGCCAGATTAGGTTAGACTGCCATGACTTGCCAGCCTGAGAACTATATGTGTAACACTGTCTCTCAGAGGGTTTTCAGTTTTGATCAACATAACCTGTATACCTCTGCCTGTGTCTGCCTTTCTTTGTGGCTCTGTGTCTTCTATCACTGTCATTGTTTCAAACACACATGCACACACACACTCACCGGATCAGCTATCATTACATCGCTTTCCTCACAGCGACATCAGATTTCCGATCTCAAGATGGCCCATGTAATCTAATCAACAGGTGATTATTTGCAGGACCACTTATCTTCTTCTTGTTTGTCTGTGTGTGTGTGTATCAGCCTTCAGGCACTGAACAGAACTGGGAGTAGTTTGGGCGGAGTCCCGCTAAAAGTCGATGAGACAATCTGGGTATTTAGGGACTGGGGGGTGACTAATTTCATGCAATGCCATCACATCACACTTCTTATTATAGACTTTGTGAAAAAAGGGGATTGAGGACACAAGGAGTGCAGAGTTGAGTTCAGAGACAGCTATCATATTTAGGCCAACTAAAGATGATAGCTGTGTCAATAATGTGAAATAAGTATTTTCAGATGTTCTGTATCAGAGTGAAGAATTCCAGTCAAAATCCAAATTCTGACAATGTTTTCAAAGTAGTATCATTTACTATTTCTACTATAAACCAAATTTTGATTGAGATTTTAATAAAATGTTTTCTCTTTTAATAAAGTAGGTTCTACGTATGATTATAAACACAACGGCAGGTTTATGACCATGATCTTGGGTTACAGCAGTGTTGCATTGGACAAATATTTCTATCAAGGCCTCTACTATTAACGTTTCTGTGTAGATTTTCATTCATCAAGGTCATGGGGATTCATATGTGTTGAATCCAAAGCAACTGGACTTCTGTTTTGGCTGGAAGACCAAACCCCACCTCTCACTTGGAATGAAAGGTGGATTGAGTTAACTGACAGCTCCAGACCATAATCACAGGAAATTAAGACTGGGCATGGGTGCAAAGTGTGAGGGACAGGGGTGTATGAGAAATAAACAGTCATCCAAGTTGGCAAAGGAATAGTCTTACTGAGCCTTTGCCAGAGCTTCAATTAAGAAGTCTGGCTTTAAATAAGATGGATCTGCAGCACTGCATGCCAGTTTGAGGAAAAGCCTTTGTTTAAAATACAACAATAGCATCTCCTGAGTAGTATGGAAGAAGAAAGTATTCATTCCAAAACAGAACAGCCCATTTTCTCTCATAAACAATGTATCTGAAGTGGAGAGCAACAACTGTCAAAGGCCGTGTTCTAAATCAATCCGAAATATGCAGTGGTTGTTTTTGTGGCACTCTTATTTAAAACTCTAAACCAATACAACTAATGTAATAGCTAAATGCATCTCTTCTTTCTTTCTTGTTATTTTTGGCAGGAAGACAAAATATGCTGATTCTTTGAATCGTGGAGGCTTATTTGTGTCCATGTTTTGTGTGTGTACACATTCATGCACCACAGCGTGTTGTGATGAATGTGGATGGGCCAAGAGTCAGGATATTTTCCGAGGGTAAGTGCTGTAAACTTTGCCCACCTCACTCCCATATGCTTTACTGAGAGCTGTTTTCTAGGTCAGAGCTTTCAACATACCGCCTAATGACACATTTGTGTCTACATTCATGTTGATAAGTGTTTTCAATTCCACATATGTGCAGCTTTTCAAGGTTTACAGGGAGCTAAACATACTGATTGCCGCAATGACTCATTCTAATTCTAACCAACTGCTCCTGTATATGTGTCATTTAAAAACAGTATCTTCGTTGCCTTTTTGTCAGCCTTTTTATCCTGCAGCATCACCTCTTTCATGACGATGAGATCAAACGCCTAACGGTCTACTGGTCGGGCTTTAGACTCTTCAACTTCCGAAACACAGTCCTTCATGGCCGACAGGAACCACAGCATATATTTCCTTGAAGGTTATGACCGTCAACTGAAGAAAATGTTCAGGGTCATCAAAAGGCATATAGGTTTTCGGTTTGGAACCCTTTGACCTCACTTCAGACACAGTAAGCGAGGAGTGTTTCTTGATGCTATGGCTGACATGCCGCTGAAGGCTTTAGAGTTTTAACTTTCGTCCACAATAACGTTTAGTAGCCATCAGGTTTTATATCACAAACAAAATCTACATTTAATGATAGTCATCTAACAATTACATCAAAGCCATTACAATAATATCTTTAATAAGAATACAGGGAAACAGTCCAGGTTCATAGAGGGAAACAGTCATGGCCACATCAAGTCACATTTAAAAGACCCAACCCAGACCAAAACCATCAAGATAGACAGTTTTGAAAGCACATACACAAATTATGTATCAATATGAGCAACGTGATCGGAATTGGTGTGCTAATAATTCACTATATGGTTCTCGCAAAACTGCACATAAAACAACTATGTGGACATATCTCATGAGAAACAATGGTAAATAGCCCAGTGAGCTCAATCTACAGTAAAACCACAGCAACATGGCAAATCTAGATGCAAAAAGTCAATTATGACACTTGTGCTAAAATTTCTACGATTACTTCTAGTATTTATACAATAAAACAATCCAGATTCATTCAGTGATAACTCCGTTAACTCACATATCAGAGGCATCAAAGCCATCATGTCACAATCATATGGTATATTAATAGTAAGAGTCGGAACTCTTTCCATTTCCATTGCTAACATAGTATTTTCATTATTTCTGCTGTGGAACCCAGAAGTTGTTCTTTCACTGTTTCCTATCATTTTGCTGCGGTGGTTTTATAATAAGTCAATTCTATGATTGTTCCTGTAAGAATGAATTTAATTTCAAATCCATTACCTGTAAGGGTTTTAAAAATATTTAGTCTTTCAAAACATCCCATTTCTACACACAATCTGCTATGAACTTCATTAAATCATGTTCAACATGCTAATGTTTTGTATGTTATTTTTAACAGCAGACCATCATCTCTAAGGCCAGTTAAAGAATTCTTCACTTTAACCATATGTATTACTTGTATCAGCATACAACTTAGGTTGCGATTAGGGTTTATCAATGATGCTGATATAATCTTAAGATCCATAAGGTTTCAATGTTCGACTTTCTTGATGAGGCACTTATTTTAACATTTGTATGGAATCAGATTAGTCTCTTTGAAAATCAAACAAAACTTCCTAAATATCAAACAGAAATAAGAATTTGATAGGATAACTGAAGCAAAAAAAAGGCATCTCAAAAGTGAAACTTACAATCAAATGATTTGTGTTATTGTGTACGGTATTGAAATCTCTCACCCTGAATGTTGAAAAAACCAGCCCACATGAGAAGTTTGTATCAGAACTGCAAACAAAACTCAAGGAGCGCAAACGAGAGAGCTGGCAGCATAACCGCAAAGCCGAGAGTGAGGGCATAAGTCCGACCAGAGAGAAAGATGCAGAGAAAACTGTGAGCTAAAGAATATATGATAAGAAATGTTAAAGATAAATGGTTTATATTAATAATTTGATTGTAAGTAATACATTTTACTTTTGAGATGATTTTTTTTTGTTTTTGATTTTTTTACTCCCTTTCTCACCAACTTTTTCTCTCTTGCTTGGCATTTTAATTCCTCCGTTCCTTTGTCTGTCATCTCACTATTACTACTCTAACAGTCCTTTGTAATGATTGCTTGCTACTCGCCTTCCAGAGATGGGATGGATGATATTGCAACTGGCTGGCAGATGATATGTAACATGGTCACGGTGTTGTGTCGAAACAATTGAGTTAATGAAGCGTGAAATTAAATTTAAGGGTAATGATTTTAATAATAGCAATAGCTATTCATAATTGATTTAAAAAAAAATATTATGTGGATTGGCTAAAATGTGTTTTATTTACCAATACTGGGCAAATAATTTGTTTGCACTGTGTTACTGATACTTAATAAGTTCACAAATTGATCGTACAAGTATATTAGAAGTGAATATGTAAACATTGTTTGGGGCAGGTGAGAAAGTGAGTCTATAAGACCAATATAATTCTCAGTGGTGCACCAGCACATTCACCACCTCTCAACTCTGAGGTAGCACACACCATGCACCAGGCTTTCTTGGTGTATGGCCAAAGTCTTGCTACTCTCCTATTGGCTCCGGGATGAAACCTCAAAAGGGTTGGGCCGCCACTGCCAGCCTCAGGCACAGCTAGTTCAAAATAAGGTCAGAAATCATGTGGGACTCAGCCGAGAGCCTCTGGGTGCATCCGGTGTGCCCTGCCATAGCCAATGACTATAAAAACTCATTGCTGACTACTCTCCCATTCCTTTCCATACCCCCACACCCTTTATCTGGCTCTTTGTGGTTACCTTCGAGAATCCACCTGTTTTCAAAGGGAAAAAACTTGAGACAAAACAAGATGGGGTGATTCTTTGTATTGCCGGATGCTTATCGAACTCCCATGCATATTTCTAGCTTTTTCTCATTAGTCTTTTGACTTGTAAATGCAGTTAACTAGACATCCCTGTTTGACTGGGGAGGTTCTTATTTCACCCTAGGGTGTCCGTTGTGCCTGGAAATGTCAAACATAAGCATGTGTCTACACATGGGAAGTTTGGAAGTTGAAACGTGACTCAGATTTTTTCAGAACTATGACATTTTTGTGTACCCTACTTTTCAAGTAGAACAATTCCAGTAAGAAAACAATGACTCATAACTTGTATGTTCATGGCATATATAATGTTAGAGTTCCAACATTTTATTTATTTTTAGGATTGTTTTTCTTCCTCTTGTATAGTATAATGATGTTTTGGTGTCAAGTCATAACACAGTTTGAAACCTGTCCTATGTTTTAAAAGAAGAGTGTTCACTACTTTAAAAAAAAGTTTTGTCGTAAGGTTTTTGTTTTGTTTAATGTATTTGTGTAAATCTGTGCAACCTAAAGCTGGTGTTGTATGATGCGTATGCCCAATCGCATATCCTTATGTCATGTGAATAATTATTACAAAAGGCTTCACTTATGACATAATCTCTCGATTGTTCATGTTCAGTGAGCAAAGCTTTATTTCCTGGTCTATCTATTTGGATTCCTCTCGTTCTTCTTGCATCTTTGACAGATGGGCCCTCCCTTATGGTTAATTTTTAAAACCAAAGGAATAGAGAACTGTCTGAAAAAGGATAAGAACACAGCCCATGCTCCTGTATGGTAAAAATTTGGCAAAAGCAATTTGATCACCTCCTGAAGGACACTTCAAGAAGAGTAATTCTAGCTATATTGCTATATTTAGTACTAGCTATTCATGGATTGTATCGACATCCCTTACATTTTCACAGGACATCTATGTGTCTCGGCCTAGTGGGTTAGGGTTAGATACATTTTATGTCATAGAGGTTTTAAATTAAAGAGTAGAAAGTGAAGTAACTGGTCATTGTTATGTAGACCAAAATGGAAATCACCAGAATTACAGAGTTTATATTATGATATTTTTTCGTGGGAGTTTATCATTCCCAGTTTATCCCTGCCCCCAGCACCCCTCACCATGAACCCTTTTTTTCTCTAGTTCTGATTCTCCTTCTGCGTCTTTGTGGCCAAGCACAAAGGCGCTTTTATTTTCGGGCCAAAGGTTGTCATGGTGACTGCTCACTGTGATTCCCCCCAATACCCCACCTTCTTTACATTCAAAAGTTCTGGTCCAAGTGGGTTGGGAATTGTCCCACTTTGTTTCTTGAAAATTAGAATTTAAAATAAAAGATCACCTTGTCATAGAGGGTTTTCGGTTTTTGTACAAAATGGAATGTGTGAGGGTGTGTGTGCGCACATGTTTGCAGGGGGTAAAGTAAAAGCAACTGACCAATCTGTTGATTTGATTCTACTTTCTTCTCTCTCCTCAGGTGCTCTGGGCAGAATGACTCCATCATGATCTTACAGTCGTCTCACACCCTAAGACCAGGTGACCAAAGATGGCGTGCCTGTCTATCAGCCTATCCAAAAGGAAGCCCCAAAAGAGTTACTTCAGATTCCGATTCACATACATTTCCTATCAAGAGTCTCCAGCATCACTGACCCTTTGCTGGTAAGTTTTTTAATTGTTTGTATCTTCTAATGCTTAAAACAAATTCTACCATCAGTTCTTGGAAATGTGTCCAAGGATTTAATCAAAAATAGCCCTCTTTTCTCTTCTGACATAAACACAATCTAGGAACCCCGGATTACAACCTTCTGTACACAATATCATTGTTTGTTTCCTCATTGGACAACAACTCTTTTTTTTATTTCTCCGCAGGTCATAGCCCCTGTCATCAACCCATTCACTCCTGCCTCCTCTGGTGTCCTTTTTGTTCCCTGATTACCCAACTTGGAATGTTGGCGTTGCGTTGCAGCTACCATGGAGATAGACTGGTTCCTTTAGCAGGCCATTTTAAACAAAACCTCCAGATGTCCGCACAGGCAGAATTAGACAAGGACAGGCACAGAGGTGAGGTGTTGGTCATGGGCATTATCTTCAAGTAGACCAGAAACAAATTAGGCTCACTGTATGCCTTACCTAAATTGTATCAAGTATAATTGTTATTTAGTGCATAACTATTTTAGAGCTTGAAGGTCCTGAGTTGTACAATTACAGTTGTACAATATTTTATGTTCAACCAAGCTGTATCTATAGTTATAATAACTACTATTCTCTCCACTTTGATGGCGGAGTGGAGATTTCTCAGAGCAGAAAATGATCAAACTATACCATGTTTACATAACACCCTATTATAGTCAATGTTTATTTTTTGAATATATTAAGAGAAGCCCAGTTTTGACATAACTTTCTAAAATGTTTCTATCATTCTACATTTGTATTTTCCTCTGAAAATTGGATGGGTGTGTCAGATGAAACTTGAGCATTAATCAAGCATGAGTGGTGTGACTTGACACCCTGTTTATTGACAAATGTTATACATTTATCTTGATTCTCACATTAATTCGGGGACAGTCAGAACTCTGCTATGTGGAGAAGTGTACAGGACAGGATATCTGCATACAGTTTGAAATTATTCTGATCTATTGTAACTATGCCATTTATTATGCAGCAAAACTGTTGCGACTATTTCTAGGATCAAACCACATATGTTAACCATTTTCAAACATCATCTTATTTTCTCCATCACTCAACCAGTCTACCATCAGTAACTGATTAAAATCTCTCTTGAATAGTAATTTCTGTATTGTTTTTCCCTCTCAGGTGCTGTGTGGCTCAGCTTCTGGATTCAGACTATTTGACAACATAACAGCAAGAAATATTGGTTTTCCTATTCCTGTGGGACATCTTGCTCTGCCTCCTGGGGTTTGGGAGGTTCTACTTGATCCTGTTGCACAAAACCTAGTCAAGACTCCTATCCTCCAGCAGAGAAACTATGCGGCACATACATGTTGAGTTAGCCCACAAAAAGGCTCCATTAGAGCTTCCGGCCCAGGAGGGGGACCTGCCTCCACCTACAACTCCAAAAAAGGTCCTAGACTCTGGGGTTAGGCCAGGGGCACCCAGACATATTGGACAGGAGGAGTTGCGTCTCCAAAAGGTCTACCAGCTCTCTATTTTCTCCCAGCTGGGGGGATTTTCTACCTCCACAGACTCCCTCACCGATACCCAACAGAGGCCTGTCCGTTTGGGAATTAAAAGGGGTTTAGAGGAGCCCCAGTTGACTCATAAGCGCCCCCACCTAGGGGATACCTGTGATGAAGACGCATTGGAGGGAGGGGTGCTATGTGGACCAGCTCCAGCTGAAGGTATTGGTATTGGGTTAGCAAGGGGCCCAGGTGGGCCTGCTTCTTTATATTCATGTACACAATGGGAGCACAGAGACTCTGAGGGGGGACTGTCACCTAGGTCTCCCCCCCTCTCCCCAAACCAGAATCCCTCCCGACGCCCAACTCAGCACAATCATGACAGACCGATTCCTGAAGTGTTTGCTCCACTCTCACCGAAATCCCCCCCAATGTCTGACCCAAACAGTCTTTTGTCTGACCAGGGTTACTCCAACGGAGGCTCACACAGGACTGAGGCACCCAATGGGGGCAACACTCCAACCTACTCACTAGCTAGCCCTGGAAATGAGAACTGTAGTAATGGCTCGTCTGGAGGCCAGCTCACTCCCTACTTATATGAGATGTCCACATATGAGACTCCAAACCCTGCCAGTCCCACCAGCCCTCCAGGTCCTTTCTCCCCCCCACACCACACAGAGTTGCAAGAACCAGGGGAGGCCACTGAATGGGAAGTCGGACTTGAATCCTCCCCACCGGAGCGTAGTGCCACCCAGGCTGCTTCCTCCTCCTCTAATGGCCTGGCATTCTGGGAGAAAACGCCCATCATGAATAGCCACCGTCTCTCCTCTGGAGGCCACTGGCCAGCCAAAAAGAGGCTGCTGTCCCCAAGCGACACAGCTGAGTCATGTTCAGAAGACGAAGGGCCTTCCACATCCAAGAGAAGTAGGCTGTCATTACTGTCTCCAGGACCTGGCCCAGCTTCATGTCGCAGCACTGATGCTAAAGCTTCCCCTTACTGGAACCACCTACTGCCTTCTGCATGGGACCGGCCCAAGGTCAGCATATTTGTAAACACAAACACACATCATATTTTCATTCATGAAAACCACCGCATCATTGTGTTGTACTAACTGTTTGCTTAGCTTAAAGCAGACTTGAGCTGTTATGCAACTTCTGTAATAACAAGAAAGGAACAGAATGGCATTAATTTATATTTATAAGGGTCATAAATATTGACTATGATTCTATCAATTGTATTTTCATCATGACGTTTGTGAAGGAAGAAAAGTAGAGTTGAAGAACACTATGTTCCATGTATTAGTGATACAGGTCCAGCTATCAAATACTGCTCATAGATGTCAGTTCTGGTTGAGTTTATTGCAGCATACATTCATTCAACACATTTGCATGCAAATACCCTCCTTTTTGACATTTACATGACCGTGAGATGTACCGTATGACAGATGTATCACAACTTAGAATACACAATAAGCAATAGCAAAGGCATTGCTTGATGATAAGATATTTGTGAGCCTCCAGGCAGTAGAGGTGAATGAATGAATTGATGGCTGGCTCATTATCACGCCATGCTGGAAAAGGCTGAGTAGCTCCAGAATAAAGCCCATTGAGGGGTGGTTCATTGTTCTCCTGCATGAGTGTGCTGTGTCTCTCAAACACATGCACACATAAACACATGCACATGTTCATACTGCTTGAAATCATTCTGGAAGTGAACTGACCATTTCTGAACACCGGGAGGCCAGAAAAAGCATTAATCAGTTGAATGGTGGGGTCGCTAGCTGGGGTCCAGAGGTGGCATCAGTGACACTCCTGGAGATTTTTTGTATATGTGTGAGGGAAGCATATAGAGTTTTTAGAACTGTAAGAAAGACTCAAAAAAAGGAAAGAGGATAGTGAACGGAAGGGTAAAAGGAAAAGAGCAAGCCGTTAAAAGTTGGTATTTCAGCAAATAAAAGTTAGAAGTTGATATTTTTGAGAAATTAAAGGATATTTTTAAAATGCCTTCTTTGGATTTGACTTGAGACTGACAGTGAGATGACAAGTTGACAAAGAGCTCTAAAGTCAATAAAAAATCAGCAAAACAAAGATTCCGCTAACACCAATGAGCTAACCGTGAGTGAAAGATTTGTTGTTTGCGAATGGCTAAAAGGTAGCCTTAATCTTGTTAGTGAGGGAATACCTGAGAATTTGGAGGCCGTCTTGATGAATGGCAGCATGGAAATGGAGAATATTTGTGCTTGTGCTACAACATCCAGGAGTTTGCACTCAGTAAGTAAGAGGGGATGTGAAATACACAATTACAAACGCAAATTTCTCTCACAGGAACAAAGAAACATGAACCCTTTTACATTTATTCCTCCATGAGTTTTGAGGTTATTTTTTTTAAATATACTGACATAATTCAAAATATTGTTTCAGAAAGAAAAATACAATTGTCTTTTTTTCCCATTCAGAATGCCACTGACTGCACAAGAGCAGGGAGACGGCTGAAAAGTGGACTGCGGCTGAAAAGGTAAGTGCTCTGTCATATTAACGACGAGAGGCCAATATTTAAACTACAGCAAAGTCAACACAGGGGAAGACGGTGGGAGTTTGTGTAGGTTGTTTGTTATCTGAAATTACAGACTTTAATATCTGGATTTGACAACCCAGACACACTCAGAGACACGGGACATGTTGATTAAAACAAAGTTAGTGTTAACTCAACCAATAACCACCAACTTGTTTTTTGTGTTTGTGTTCATATTTAGTCGGCAGTTGCGCAGCGGCAGACACACAGACTTCGGACGTTGCACTCGTTCTGGTTTGCCCTCTTTTTCCATCAGCAGATCACTTCTGGGCAACTTTGAGGTACTAAATCATCATTTTTATTGAATATTCTTAGGAGACACAAGATAAGATAAGATAAACCTTTATTAGTCCCACAACGAGGAAATTGCAGGGTTACAGCAGCAAGAGCATGTTACAGAACAAGTAAATGCATGTAGAAGATGGTGCTGGTGAATACGGAGAATTAGGTTAATTTCCTACTAGTTGTAATTAGTAAATGCTTCTACAACCCAATGTAACCCTATTTGATTGATTCTTCCTTGTAGACATAAACTCATATTCTATAAAGTTTATAATTGTAATGTTTTGAATTAACAAAAGTATTAAAATAAATTGTTAGCATTCCAAATAAAAAAGTTTTAAACACGACTTTAAGAAAGATGGAATTGAAATCATTTCCATCTTTAACATTCTTATAATGTTCTTGCTTCTTTCTTTCTGGAATAAACTACTAAGATGGTCAGAACTTTTTACTGTTGGGGAGTTAAATCTATCTTGAGAGATCGGGAAAATATTGCGTGGTTGTTTCTGAGATTACGCTGCAATCATTCTGATAGATTTTTGCGTTCTCTCATTTGGGTGCATGAAAGTTGTACATATATATATATTAATGTATATTACTGTGTCCTTTTAATTGTTGTGGCACTCCCTGTGCGGCTATCTTAACCAGGTCACTCAGGGAATAGAGATTTGTAAACTTAATGAGGATTTTACATGGTAAATAAAGGTTATAATAAAATATTTTGCATATTATTGAAGTCGTAACAGATTTAGGTAATAAAAGATAAGTTCTGCAATAATGTCATGAACAGGCAGATAGAAGGCTCCTCTCCCCATGCATTCATCCGTTACTCCAACTGCACCGCTAAATTTTTTATTTTCAATTTGTATCTCTATATCTATTTTTTGTAGGTTAAATTATGTATATATTTATCTTTTCTTTTTCTTCCTTCAAGTTAGGTTATTTCGTGGATTTTCCAATCCAATTATCCAAATAAGGATTGATTGAACATGTATTAACTGTTTAGTTAACTTGTAGAATTTGCAATTAACTATTAATTGATTATGTTGGTTCATAATTTAATCCTTTCCAAATGTCATACTTACATGGTCTCAGTTTGATTTGGATTGCAGCAGTGGAATACATCCTAATGTGTATAAAGCGTTTAAATGGCTCCTGTTCATGCTGGTGTGCCATCTTTTACTCTTGTGTGTTCAAGGAGTCTATGCTTAAGGGACGATTCTCCCCATCCGGCCGGATCGAAGGCTTCACGGCCGAAATCGGCGCCAGCGGCTCCTATTGCCCTCAGCACGTCACCCTGCCTGTGCAGGTTACATACTATGATATCTCAGAGCAAAGTGCACCGTCACCCTTCCTGGTCAGTGTGTGTTTGTGTGTGATATCGTGTGTTTTCAAGAACAAACACCCAACCAAACTAAAAACACTAGTTATTGTAGCACTTGGCTGCTAGTTTATTGAGAGTGTGAAAACAATTCAATCATTGTAATAAAATAAAGGTAAATGTCAATAAACTAAAACAGTAACAAATGTAGATTGACTTTGAGATTTGATTGATTGATTGATTGATTGATGGATGGATGAATGACTGAAGATTACTGTTTCCATGCTTCTTCTAAGCCAGATGTAAGAATAAGTTGGGTGTTTTTCTTTTTATGCCTATAAAGGGAAGCCTGATCCCACACATCAGCACTGAGCATCATATAGTTATCAAGTTTATAATTACAAAATATAACATCCCCCAGTCCTACTTACCAGCCTCGAACTGTGTCTGCAGTCACACTAGACCATTTGGAAACCAGCTGCCTCTACTCTCTTAGGCCTTAAGTTGACTTTGAGATTTTGTGTATAAAACTGATGATGTATACCTCTTTTGATTTTAAAGCTAGTCCTCTTTTATTTCTTTTTTCCTACATGTTTTGTTTGATGAATCACATTTAGATTCACTGATCAGCCATAACATTGAAGTCTAATGCGTAATATTGCGTAAGTCCACCTTTTGCCACCAAAACAGCTTTGAGATGTTCTGTGTATTCTCAAAACTTACTATCAGAACCAACATAAACTTTTTTCAGCATTTTGTGCTACAATAGTTGTTCTGTTGGATCAAACAACACGGACTAGCCCTCGTTCCAAATTTGCATCATGAGTCTTGGATGCTAATGACCCTGTCGCCAGTTCTCTAGTTTTCCTTCTATAGACCACTTTGGTGGGTGCTAACCACTATTAAGAAGGAACACCAAACAACACTTGCAGCTCTGGAGATGCCAGAGGCTTTCGTCCAGCCATCATAACTCTAAAATAACCTACCCACTGATATGTGCCATTATAATGAGAAAAACAATATTATTTTGACTTCATCTGGTTATAATATCATGGCAGATTGATGCCCATTACCTATAAAGATGTGTCACATCTGTCAATTTAATCAGAAATGAACGTTGCCATTGTAATGCTGCTGTCACACTCCTATTACCTAAAAGTTTGATTTTAGCGTATAAATCTGATTTTTCACCCTTCTGAAGACAAACGCAGCTTTTAAAACGTTAAGAAGAATTCTATTATTAGAGTCATTGGGGATGTTCAACCAGTGTCACGTCTCTGTCTCGCTCCGTCACAGGGGGTGATATCCCTCGAGCCTATTGGAAAGAAAGGATACAGCATACCCAAAGCAGGGACCATTCAAGTGGTGAGTTGTCATCTTTCATCCTCAGCTCATTCTATTCTCAGGACAAGACCGGTTTATTGCGAAAACATTAAGAGATAATAATAATAATAATACATTTAATTTATAATGCACTTTACATTTGGATCAAATCTCAAAGTGCTACAAAGCAAAAGCAGATAAAAATATATCTCATGTGTGCTACCATAACGTTTAAACATGATGACCAAGAATATGATGATATCATGTTAGTCATACTAAAAGTGGTTTTGTCTCATTGCTGCAGGGATTAAACTATATGCATCTAGCTTTTGTGGTTTGAATGTAGAAATACTGTCAAGATCCTTATTTTTGCTGTTTGGTTTGACGTCTGTCCTCAGACCTTATTTAATCCCAACAAAACTGTGGTGAAGATGTTTCTGGTGACCTACAACTTTGATGACATGCCCGTCAATCACATGACCTTCCTGCGCCAGCGCATCTTCCTGGTGCCTGCAGAGGAGGCCGTTGAAGGGAGGAGCGGGGGGTCTCCAGGGGCTGCAGTGCTTGACAGAAAGAAGATTCTTTGCTACCTAATACATCTCAGGTACGATTGAGGTTTCAGATCTCTGCAACACCTTTAACAATATGTGAACAATTTACCTATTCTGCTTTGTTGGATTAATTCATTGATGTGCTGTTTTGAAACATATCATGAAATCACTATAATATTTTAAACATTTTTGTGTTTAATTTTTAATTTGTTTTTTTTTAGATTCCAGAGCTCCAAATCTGGGAAGATCTACTTGCACAATGATATCCGGCTGCTATTCTCCCGCAAATCCATCGAAGTGGACACAGGGATCCCTTATGAGCTGAAATCTTTCACCGAGGTGCCAAGAAATCCTAAATACTCCCCCCGCGTGTGACCCAAGCTTGACTTTTTGACCCTCCATAGCGCAACCCCACCTGCGCTTCCTAAAGAGGGGAAAAACAGACTTCAAGACTGATGGACACAAACTAGCACAACATATGCACACAAGACAGAGGTGCATATATGATTCAGTGATGGTAGTAGCAAAATCCTTGCTTTTATACTTTTATTTTGAAAAGTCAAATACAGTTGTTAATAGAAAAGCTCTCAATTAAACACAGCATTCCTTGTATCTTCCATTCTCCAAAAATATTACACAAATTAGGGTAGGAACTGTCTAGACAGCCAAAAACAGGACTTTTAGAACACCATCATCTGTTCAAACACAGAAACACACCAACAGAGACTGACAAGACTGCAGCACATACTCCACACAGCTGAGGCACGTCTGGTGGCCACTCTGAGTTCAGTGTTAACATGCATGCCTTGTGACCTAAACAACTGAATGTTCCTCTAGTGACGTATCACACTGTCCTTCACTCTGACTGCAGCTACGACCGCCACAGTGGACCATTGTTTTCCAAAACCTTTGATTGGACAGAAAGCCGTAAAACAATAAAGATGACTCCAGTCACTCCACATTTCTCACACATTCACATACTTCTGACCAGCAGAGACAAAATCAACAGTGGAAGTGAAGGCTGAAATGGAACAAGCCATCTTGACCTCGGATGATATAAAAGACACCACCATGATTTCATCAACCTTTTTAAGAACAAATTTCTCCTTTCCTTGGGGGAATCCAGTTCATTTTATGTAGCCAGACTGAGGGACACTGTGCTTCTTTTTTTTTTTTTTTTATTCTGTTCAACACTGTCTGAAGTTGGAGCAGAAAATGAAAAAACAAAACAAAAAAGCAAGCTATAGTATTTTTAATTTATGTTGGGTTTTTTTGCAAATGTCTTAATAAGCAATATGCTGCAAAAAGTAGAGTGTGTTCAGCTGGACGTGCTTTCTCTCTGAAGTTGGGAACGGAGAAGGCAAGAGTGAGTAATGAACGTGAAAGAGGGAGGGATGATGGTGGGGGGTATTTAATATAGGGAAAACAAAATCTATGTATATTTAAAAGAATAAACTCTGCGACTTGCGAGTTCACCTGAGTTTGTTGTCATTGTTCTCATTGAATGATGTTAAGAGTGAATATTCCTTTTTCCCTCATGGCTGTGTTTCTGTCTTCAGGCAGATCTGATCTGTTTTTCATTATCAGTAATATTTTTTACCTAATAATATAGCATGTAAGTAGCTGAATAATTGTCACAACTGTCATTAAGTCTGGTATCCACAGACTTGTGTTGTTCTGAAATACAGATGTCAAACTGGGTTCATGTCAAATCAAATGCGGCATTATGGAGATAATCCCCTGCAATGATTTCCCAGCTAAAAATGCTGAGGAACATTTGTGGATTTATAGCTCGCCAACAAAACAGTCATTCCTGAAATATGTATCTCATAATGTCAGACGACGTTACTTTAATTAAGATCATATGGACTGCTGCCTTAACTTACACATGAAAAAGTGACACTTTGAAAAGATAATTCGAAAAATGCTGTTTCCTAGCACACGATTTAATGAAAAATGAAAAATCCAGAAATACTCATTCATATTAGGTGCTTATAAACCGATATCTAAGCTGCACATGTCTGTAGTATCTGTTCCAGTTACTTTTCTCTCTTCTTTGACCTTTTTGACACAAATTTTACCCTAGTTATTGAGGATAAACCTGCAGTATGCTCTTATAGCTCTATTGAATACCATGTGTTGCTGAAAAGCATCTTTTACTACCCTTTTGTAGCATGGAGTCGAATCAGTTATCTTCATTTGCACCCCATGTTAATAGTGATTTTATTTGAAGAATAATTTAGAAACAAAAAATCTCATCTATTCCAAGGACAATAAATGCTTGAATAAGTGAGACTATTCAACAACCCACACAAAGACATAAGAATAAGAATAATAACTTTATTTATATAGCATCTTTGACAACAGAGCAAAGGCAACCAAATACAACATGCAGGCAGAAACACGCAGAGCAGGGGACATAGACAATAAAAGACAACTGTAAAAAGCAACGAGAAAAATCAGAGGAACAATTGACAGATTAAAAGATGATAAAATGCCCAAATAAAAGAAAGTCAAAAAGGGCAATATCACAAAAGGCAAATGGGTTTTAAGATGTGACTGGAAAGAAGTCACTGATTCTGAGAGCCTGGAACAAGCAGAAAGGGGCGCTCCTGAGGATTTAAGGCATTTCCTGAGGATCTAAGGCATTTCTGTTATGTAGTCAGGTGCTGGACAAAGACGCGCCTTAAAGGTAATCTGTAAAAACTGAAAACCAATTCTAAACCCTATGGGGAGCCAGTGCAGAGATGCCAGGATCGGGCTGATGTGATGTTGTCACTTAGTTATTCATTGACTCATACGTGCCACGTCAGCGTTGTTTTTTTCAGCAGCAGCTTGGGTGGTTGGGTTTAGGTTTTAAGCAAAGACGAGATCCTGTATACAATCAATAGTCTCTGAGAAACCTCTGTTACCAAAGAAGCCTGTACAGGAAGTGAAGATAAGAGAAAAAGTTATGTATAACTCTTCTTCTTACCAATCTTTCAGATAAACTTCTTTTCCACGCGTTTTCATAACAATTACTACTAACTGTAACTAGGTTTAACTGCGTATTACGAGGACGAGCTGGGGAAGTAAGTTTGTAGTCACTTCTTCCACTTTGTTTATGTGACAACAACACCTCCCACTGCTGACCTGGCACTTAGGATTGTCTACAAACATTTTCTGACACCTAGTGGCAAGAGTGGGTATTGCTGCTCCGGAAATAGGTCTGCAGAAGGGAAAGACTAAAAACTAAGCCTTTGCTGGCCTAGTTTTTATTATCCGGGTAAGGAACAACTCCCAAGAAAACTCTTTTAATGGGGAAAAAGGGGAGAAACCTCAGGAAGAGACACAGAGGAGGAAACCATCTTCCAGGACAGACACACATGCAATAGATGTTGTGTGTACAGAGCAGATCAACGAAAATAAACACACTTCTAGCAATGATGATGGTATGTGGTGATGTATTTCAGTACAAACAGTAGCAGTGGTACTACAGTATACTTATACAATAGAAGTAGCTGTACTAAGTATTGGATATATGATTATTAGTGAAGATGGCGTCCAGCAGGGGCTTCGGCCATGATCCGGGGCTCGGTACAGCCAGGAACCAGGACCCAGAACAACCACCATTCCTAGAGGTAGTCACAGCCTATGGCAGCAGAACTAAGACGGCACATCATCTTTAAGCTGGTAAATTTTATGTTTAATTGGTACAATCTCATTTGTGAAAAAGTTACTAAAATCATTACTGTTAAGGGTTAAGGGAATTTGTGGTTCTATAGAGCTGGGACTCTGTGTCAGACTGACTACAGTGCTGAAAAGAAACCTGGGGTTATTTGTATTCTCTTCTATTAGTGTTGATTAATAATTTGTTCTGGCATTACGCAGGGCCTTTTTGTAGATACGTTGATGGATGAATCCCATAGTGATTCAATAAGGAAGAGAAATACAGCAAACTATATTCCATGAGCTCAGTTATAAAACAAGACAGATCTCCTTGTTTCATTCGAGCTTAATTAAGACTAAATTGTACTTAAGGTCAAATTGAAGTACAATTAACTTAATGAACTTAATTTCTCTGCATTTGATCCTTCTCTGAAAAGCCGTGTGCAGCCTCTTTGAAGGCCCGGGAAGCAGATTTGGGTTCAGGGTCTTGCTCAAGGAAGCAGGTAACAGGAAACCCCCAGGGAGCATGCAGGATTTTACTGAGGTGCAGTTAGTCAGTTAGCAGTCAGCATTAAATATTTAGATATTTCTTTACACCTGCAGTTTTGTTAGAGGAGATTTAGCCTCTTTGAAAATAATCTCATATTGCTGTGAACACTTAAACCGCTATTTGATTATGTTAAAGGTGAAACTCAGTCATCCAGTCTGATGTGACCTTTGCACTAATCTTTCCAAACGTTCATTTTATTCCACTGTTTGCAATTAAACCCAATGTGTGCGCTAGAGAATGGTCACGCTTCATTAACGTCTGGATCATAAACCCGCTAAATGTCCATCACTTCTGAAAACAATATCTCAGCTCTTTAAATTTATATTGTTTAAAAAAAAAGCTTGAAATAATTTAATGGCACACAAAAGCAAAGTTAGAAACCCGGTTTAAACATAATTCTACAAATTTGGAAGTTAATCTATTATTCATTTGGTGGTGTTCAGTTGGCCTGTCCTCACTTACATCTTGATCATAGGGTTTGAGAGGCGATGAGATATGAGCTATATAGATGGATAATTGTGTCACTCATGTCATAAGGACCACTGTTCTAAATTATTTCTATGGTGCTTTTATTGTTTAACCAGTTTAACAGTTGGTTGACGAAAGAAAAACTAAAATGATGTTAACAACTGGATGGTGTGGGTTGTCTTTAATGATGTGCTTTCATGAAAAAGCAGAATCATATGTGGGTATTTTGATTTGAGTCATTCATGAAGCTCTCTGGTGAGGAGCTTTGTTTATTTCTTCCTAAAACACCTCACATCATTTCATCCTTAAACACATAACTACAAATTGAACAGAGCTCATTAGCGGTAGGTCTCTGTCATTTTGGAGAATCCCTGAGCGACTGCAGTTCCACCTCTTCCTCCTCCTCCTCCTCTATATGACGTCGACCAGTGTGTTGGCGGCGCCCTCGATGGCCTGGCTCAGGAGAGACAGGTGGTAGTGCACTTTGTCCCAGTCTCTAGGCTGTCCCGATGACTCGGCTTTGGCGAAGGCATCAGCCACACCTGGGAAGGTTGGCTTTCCAGCACTACTTGAAGCCCAGATAAGGTGTCTGTGTATCAAATAGGAAAATAATAGAGTATTCTTACACCGATAGGCAGTCAGGAGGAAGCCATAGTAGAGGCTATGGTAAGACAGTATTTTAAAAACAAAAAAAGTCAATCTTCATAAACGTGGTGTGACTTTGAGGAGTGAACTATTTATTATATCTATTAAAAATGTTTTCCTTTTTTAATATCAGCTGTCTACGATCTTTGCTAGTCGTACTTAAGGACTGTTGTTTTTTGATGTAAATAGTAATGGCGGATTTACAACAAGCTTTATGTCTCGGCTGCGTATTTTATAATTACAGTATGACCAACATAGAGCGGCAATGCTAACAACAATCCATCCATCAGCGCTCTAGATTTTGCATTTTAAGGATACACAATATTTCATTTTTTCAGCACACTCGGAAATTTAATTAAATGTAATGTTATTTTTCGACTGACTCTTTATTTTCTTACCTGTATGCATGTTTGTCAGAGAATGCAAGAGGGTCCAAGAAGGCTCGATCAAGCAGCATTAGCTGGTCGTTGATCCTCCTGGCCTTCAGTGGCCTAAGAAAGGAGAAGGAGAGAAAGAAGGGGTGGAGGTGTGGGTTTGGGGGTCTTTTGTTCATTAAAGTAAATGTGGGGAAATATCTAAATCTGTTTTTTTAGCTCTTACGTTTCATTTGTCAGGTCTGAAGTGACTATCACCTGGTCTAAATGTGCAGCTGCACTGCGGAATCTGGCCACTGCACCTTTAAGCGGTTCTGAGAGAAGACACAGGTCATGTATGAGGATTTTGTGTTTGCTGTTTGCTCCATTCATGAGTGCGGCCTTGATGCAGTTTTGCACTTTTGGTTGGATCGGGTTCCAGTGAGAGATATCTTTGCATCATGTTTCAATGACAAGTTGTCCAGTAATTTGTGAGATTATTCAGTTACTCTGAGCCAAGATGGAAGCTCAAAAGGTAAAATCATAAGTTTCCTGCAAAGTCTTGTTTTGAAATATAAAAACACAAAACATTGCAACTCTGAAACATCTGGAACGAGCTGTTCTGTGGTTACCTATGGAGATATTCCTGGCTCGCAGCTCATGTTCATAAAAAGTCACTGTTTTGTTGAGGTATTCCTCCAGAAGCTCTGCATAGTCACTGGAGTTTAATGGCAGGAGCAGGCTGTCAGCCAGTCTGATCAGGACGTTTCCTGCCGTCCTGGCGACAGCCTGATGACTGACGAACCCTGAGAGAGTGTGGATCGAGGCGTTATACAGAAGAGGAATTGTTAAGGAAATGCTTTTGCTTTCCTTTCAGTTGCAAAAACCATCTGACCAATGGACAAATGCAAGGCTTTTTATGAAAATGTACCACATTTCTAATGATTTGGCATGAAAAAACATAATCTTTACAATGATAATGATAGTAATAATAATGTCAATTAATAATGACTAATATGAGAACGATAGAACCATCATTACTCACCAGGGTCAATAAACTTTGAGGCGTAGTCAAATGTGTCGTATGCTGTGTGGTACGCAGGATAAATCCGAGCTTTTGTTTTATTCTGCGGGATAAAGAATAAGCTAATCGAGTTTAACAGTTTCTGACTTGAAAAGCTAGCAGGAAAGTGTAATATCTACATTCCATGGGTGGCAGGGATTATAAATGCAAATTTGACCAGACGGAGAGAAACTAAATTAAGTCAGCAAAATAAAAAGCTAAATTAACCCACAAATTGAAGATTTCGTGGTTCTTGTTGATGTTGCTGTCCATGGCCTGATAATTATTATTATTATATATTATCATGCCCTACAAACCCTTCAAAACCAAAGTGCAGTATCTGCAGGAATTCTCAATTGAAAAAGACATTTTTTTAACTTTATGTTACACTAGAACAACAACTCTAACAGATACATGGGCATTTTAATTAGGGCAAGAATAGTGAATTTCTTAAAAGATGCCAGAGTCAAGAAAAGGAAAAGGAGAGTTCATGGGAACATTTTTAATACCCTGTCGTATGTGTATGAGATGTCCATGGAAGTGATTCCCAGATAATGTACAAAAGCAGCATAATCGCTCCCTGCTCCTGAAAGGTATCCCATCCTGTCAACAGAAACACAGAGAACAAGAGAATGACAGACACTTAATCTATACTTCTACAGTATTCACCATGAAAACTTTACACAACACAATCAACATGGATCCCCTTAGAAAAAAACAAATAGAGGATCTAAAACAAAAGAAACAGTGTCACCTTTGCTGCTCAGATTATCTCTTCACTTACAGGATTTTATCTGACAACCTGTTAACCCAGTTTATGCAGTCGTGCAAACCTATGTTTTCTCTAAAAAAGGGTTACCAACTACCAACTACGGATAATATCTCATGGTTCTTCTCTTTTCATTACTTTACATCAACAAAAGGTGAAATACCTTTCATTTTGAAAACTTTTGTATCAATATAATCCCAGTATACAATGCAAAATGTATGACTAGAAGAAAAGTCCATTACTTGGGGATGGTTCCATGTGCTGGACTAAATCTGTTAGAATACTGGATCCAGTTGTCATACACAGATGTGGAGTCCATTCCAGGTGCACTGACCTAGAGAACAGAGACCATTTCACGTGACAGCTTCCTGGTTCCATTCAGGCTCTTGAAAGAAACGTCTGAACTGCTGCAGGTTGGTTTTCTAAACATCTCACCTGTTTTGCTGCTTTGAAGATAATGTTTTGCAGTGATGGCATCCCTGAAGCTCTGAGAGTAGCATTAGCTGAGGAGTAGAAGATGAATTATTGATTTTAGTATAATTTGGTTAGGTAGTGTCAGTCAACACAATCTACGTTGGAATTATCGTGCATTTATCATTACCACAAAATAACTCTTGATTCTCAACAAGATAGCTTAACTCTTTGATGTCCTGCTCAACCTCTTTGAGTCTCAATTTCTTATTGTAAAATGTGACTGAACTTGTTTATATTCTGATCCAGTGGCTGCGTGTCTTTGCTAAAGAGTATGGGGTCGATGACGGAGCCCTGGGGGACACCACAGATCAAATTGACCACTGAGAAGGAGGCATTAACCTTGGCTGCAAGGAAAGTCCTACTTGATATGTGGAATTTTTTTTTGGCACATTTGAGCATGTGAGGACTCACTAAACAGAATTATCCAACTTGATACAACCATAAAAAGTCTAATGAGTGTCACTATGTTTTATGAAAACATGCTTTATCAAAAGTTTGACCTAATCTAATTCAAATTAACTATTTTCCATGAAATGCAAAGTTTCCTTATGAAATAATTTTGAGTCACATTTTTTCACTCTTTAAAAAACATGCCTGATTTTACATTTCATGCTCAGTGTAGAGTGTATTCTTCTTCTTCTTCTTCCGGTGTGTGGGAGTGTTGGTCAAAAGAGCGAGGGAAAATTCAAAAAACTTCTATCTATTTCCTACTGTATATTAAATGTATGACAATCGTATTATATTAGATAAATTGTGTAAAAGGTTAGTATTGTTTAGAGTGCGTTTGACCGTGTTTCGTGGTGAGGATGGCGTCCTCTGAGACGCCGTCCTTGTCCCTGAGACATGGCGCGAGGCTGGTGCCCAAGTCCAGCTCCAGTGTGGAGCAGGTTCTGATGTCCGTTGGAGATCAGGTAGGACACCTTAACATCTCTAATGCCTCCAGAATAAGCCAAGTTCTGGTGATATCTTTTCAGAAAGCAGAACTGCGTCGCTCGGCTAATCGTGAGCGGATTAAACTTGGAGAACGAGTTTCTCCGCTGGCTTTGCCCTCAACCCGGATCACCGTGTCCGGAGTCCCTCCGTTCATCCCGAACGAGGCGCTCGAAAGAGAACTGAAGCGCTTCGGGAGGTTCGCGAATGGATTCCGTTCTTTCTGGCATTTTAACATGACTCTCGGAAGCACAGAGGAAACATCTGGTCTTCCTCCATCTACCAGATGGATGTCTGACCGCTGAGCCATCTGAGACGAGGATGCTAGCTGTGGATTTCTACACCGACCTGTTTAAGGTGGAGGTTTGTGATGTGGATGCTACTGCTGACCTCCTACAGGACCTCCCACAGCTGAGTCCAGTGGAGCGTGAAACCATGGGCTCTGACCTGTCTCTAGATGAACTGACCACTGCTGTGTCCCAGTTGTCCTCTGGTAAATCCCCAGGTTTGGATGGAATACCCAGTGACTTCTTCCAACACTTCTGGAGTATTCTTCAACATGACTTGTTTGATGTTTTTAAAGAATGTTTTAACAAAGGGACACTTCCAGCTTCTTGTCGGCGAGCAGTGATCTCCCTACTACCTAAGAAGGGAGACCTGACACTTCTCAAAAACTGTAGAACAGTGGCCTTATTATGCACAAACTATAAAATACTGTCCAAGGTTCTCTCCAATAGACTGAAAGTTTTTATTGACCTGCTGGTTGGTGCTGATCAGGCCTACTGTGTCCCTGACAGGTCAATGTTTGACAACCTGTTTTTAATGAGAGACTACTTGTTTTTAATGAGAAATACTTTTGATCTGTGCAATTTATATAACATCAACACAGGTATAGTTGCGATTGACCAGGAGAAAGCATTGGATCGTGTCCAATGCTTTCTCCTGGTCAATGGCAACTATACCTGTTTGGTCTACACTGTAGACCACTCCTTCCTGTTTGCCACACTTCAGGCGTTTGGGGTTGGGGAGCATTTCCTGTCGTGGGTAAAACTACCGTACAGTAATGCATGTTGTGTGATTAAGGTGGGGGGAGGGATCAGGCAGAGCTGCCCCATTTCAGGCCAGCTGTACAGCTTGGCCATCAAGCCTCTGATGTGCAGGCTGAGGAACCGGCTGGGTGGTCTTCAGCTGCCTGAGCCAGGTCAAGGGTCCCGGGTGGTTGTATCAGCTTATGCTGATGACGTTAATATCTTCATGCAGGGTCAGGGGATTTTCAAGAGTTGCAGGACAGCCTGGCCCTGTATGAAAGCGCCTCTTCAGCCAGGGTAAACTGGGAGAAAAGTGAGGCGTGTCTGATAGGTCCTTGGACTATCCGGAACATTCCGGTTCTCCCAGGGAACCTTGTGTGGGGAACCAGAGGGCTAAAGGTGCTTGGGTTATATCTAGGCAATGAGGACATAGAGAGGCAGAACTGGGAGGGAAGGCTGGGAAAGGTGCACGCTAAGTTGTCTAAATGGAAATGGCTGCTACCCCAGCTGTCCTACAGGGGAAGAGCTCTGATTGCCATAACCTGGTTGGCTCGGCTCTTTGGCATAAACTAAAAGTTCTCGTTCCACCACCGGGCTTCATTGAACAATGTGGAATTGTTACTCGTGAACTTTTTTTGAGTCCTCAGGGGTCTCGTGGGTGGGGTGTGCTGGTCGCTGCCTGCTCCGCTCAGGGGTTTCGCCGAGAGCCGGGCTCTGGCAGATCAGTGGAGCTGGAGGTACGGCTATGTCTTTCCCTCCCTGACTGTGGGTCCTGGTGTTGGTGACTGGGTGGAGGGGGGCGACCGGCTCCTCACTTTGGGGACCCCGGTGCTTGGAACATTCCATTGTGGAGGGAAGCAGCTTTACTCAAGCTGCGTCAAGGTAATAAACCTCCGATCACTAACAGGAGCCAGGGAGTCGAGGTGGACGGGCGTCTTTGGCTCAGACTTTTCCCCTAAAGGCAGCTGGCGGGTCCTGTATAGGCCTCCCGTTAAAAAATGGATGGGTGACCTCCAGTGGAGGATTATACATGGAGCACTAGCCCCAAACAGATACAGAGCTCACCTGGACCCGTGCACCAGGGATGGCTGCTGGTTCTGCTCCCAAACAGAGGATGTAGAACATCTAGTGGTGTCGTGTCCTCATTTGGCAGGTGTGTATGTTTTACTGCAGATATGGGTGGAGGCATTGGGAGAGGTTTTCTCTGCCCCACTGTTTGTTTTTGGACCAAAGTACACACTGAAAAAATGTAAAACTTTGGTTCTGATGAATTTTATCTTTGCAAATGCCATGCTTGCCATCTGGAAGACCCGAAAGAATCAGAATTTGGGAGAAGGTCCAACTGATCCGATCCACAGTCTGAAAGGTTCGTTGGCGGCTCGTTTAAGGGTTGAACACACCTACTACAGACTGACTCACAACATGGGTGGTTTTACAGCTGTGTGGGGCAACAAACAGGTCCTGTGTTCAGTGGAGGAGGAAACCTCTCTGGTGCTGAACTTTTAATCTTGTTTGTGTGAGCAGAAAGTGTCTCCTTATTGTTCATGTCGGAATGAAGAATCATTTTAGTTAATGTACCATAAATAAAGTTTTGTTAAAAGTCAAAAAGTCTTCTTCTTCGTCTTCTTTATCTTTCAACATATATTAAATTATTAAATAGCCCAAAGGAATAAAAAGAATGGAAAGAAATATGTTTTCCATATTTTTCTTTTCTTGGTGAGGACATTAAAGGGTTAAATATAGTTTTGAGTTATTTGAAATAGTGACTATAACTGCACCTGGGAGTGGGAACCTACAGACTGTTTACTAAGAGGCATTAGATGTTGTCATTTTGGAGCTTCTTACCAAAGACGGCTATGTCCACATTGATGTAAGCGACAGTTCGTGAGCTGAGCTTGGCGAGGTATTGCTGGAGAAGGAAGATTAAAGTCACTGAAAGTCAGTAAATAAGCAACTCTATAAATGAGACTGTTCATTGTTTGTAATTGATGAAGCAAGTGTAAAATTAGCAGACTTTTTTTTTTTTCCCCTACACCTTAAATTAAGTGATACCATAAACTATTCTACATGCAAGACTGATCCAGGTCATATTAACAAAACTCCTGAGTTGTGAGAATTGAGAAACAAAGTTTTTATTTTCTGAACTAATCTTTTTATCTAGAAATTTCTTTTTTTTAACATTTTAAGTATATATAATTACATTTACATGTTACTTGGTTTAGCAATAGTCTAATCTGGAATAATTGAAAAATGACCTCTGTGTATTCTGAAGATCCAATGAGACCAAACTCCTCCGCTCCCCAGCTTCCAAAGATTATTGACCGGCGAGGCCTCCATTTGCCTGTCACAGAGACGAAGAGAGAGCAAGTCTTCATCCAGCTCTATAACCAAAACAATAAATCTGACATTAATATCCTCACCCTGCTTCACCATCTTGCCCAGTACTCTCGTCAATTCCAGCATAACTGATGTCCCACTGCTCGGGTCTATGGCGCCGTGAACCCAGCTATCCCTGTGGTTCCCGTAGATCACATACCTATCTGTGGACAAGAAGACACGTTTAGCAGGAACACAGAGGAAACAGGTCAAATCTAGTGTTCTCCTGCTTCACCTGGCTCAACACTCCCTCTGATGACTCCCATCACATTGGAGGATTCCTTCACCTCTCCCCGGTTGAAGATGTCCAGTTTGACGTCACTGGCAAAGAGGATCAGAAGTATGAAGCAACAAGAAATGGCAACTTATGGATGTATTGAGATTGAGATTTAAAAGCTTTACAGTGCATATAGTTCCAATGACATCTAAGACTATAAATAGTGGTAAACATAAGTGTAATTCTGATGGGGTCCTTGGAAAACTTTCATCTCAATAAGGAGTCCCCCTGTTTGACTCACTGAAGAAGGTCTGATGCCAACATACACCTTAAGTGTATTTTAAAGGTCTGGTGTGACTTTGCTGAGAAAATAAAGGCATTTGAATCATTTAAAGGTTTGTTGTGATTTTTTAGTTATTTCATTTATAATTATCTTTATGCTATCTATTTAAAATATTATAGCCTTAGTATATCTTAGGGAAACAGAAGAAAGTGCCGATTATGTTTATTTATTTTTTAGAAATATCTTGTCACAATGTCTTTCTATGGAAAGTTCCTTATGTAGCTTCACCCTTGATTTTTTCTCATGAAGTTCCTGACTTAAGCTTAGTTTCAACGCGTCTTAAAATTTTAATGCATTAGTAACATCTCCTGTATTACATTTAACATGTTGTGACAACACATTTTGAGAAAAACTGATATGAAAAAAGGTAAAACAATATTTTACATGTCATAAAACCTAATTAGCAAAGTAGGAATTTTGCGATTTTTTTTGTGATATTGTAAATTAAAAAACAACATAATTTGTGTTCCTGAGCAACCGCTTATATTCAAATGAGTAAAAACATTACCATAGAAGCCAAATGTATATATAATATACAATGAGTTGTCTGAAAAGAGGCAGTTTTTAAGTAGTTTCCACGTGGTTTATTTGGTGGATCCTATGTCCCATATCATTTTTCTTTAAGGATTAATAGGTGTAGGTTCTTGTGGTTTAAATGCAGCAAATATCACATCGTTTATTACCTGCTGCTGAAAACAGATGTTTGTTTGAACCCCGGGCCTCCAAAGTTGTAGGTGCAGTTGAAAGCTCCCTGCCATTCAGCTGGAGCCGCTACCCCACCGAGCTCACTGAAATAACCAATTAAAAGAAGAAGTGTGTTCATGACCAACCATTGTTTTGGCTGTATTAGTTTTCCAACTATATTTATTTTGACCCAAACCATATGAGTGTGTAGGCATCCTCAAATCCGATTGGTTGGATTGGAATGGGAGGGATCCCACTAATGTTCTCAACGGGAATTCTGTAGGTTTCCTCTGCAAAGCAATGTTAAATATCTTAACAACTTACACATACAATGACCTCAGTTTATCTTTATGTGCACATCTGGGCTGTTTTCAAAGCCCACTCTCAGATAGTAATCGAGCCAAAGTTCAGCAGTAGCCGAGTTAGCACCCGATAAAAAAAGAATAACCCACTACTGTGTGTGAATCTTTTTTTTCTCTGTGGTCACTGGTTACCTTTGGCGGCCAGGTAGGGTGTGAGCATGTCTCCGTATTGGCTCCCAAAGGAACCTCTCTCCACAGCAGAGGGCGGCATGTACCAGGAGTGAGGATACGTCTCATTGATGTCTGACATGAGTCCATCATTGATGTCCATAGGGTCTGTGTAAACAAGCACACCAATGACCCCGAAGGGTGCCGCATTGATGGCCTGAATAGCAAAGGAGGATAATTTGATATATTATTATTTGAAATATAAATACATTTTAATCAATGTTCGGTTCGGTTTGTTCATTTCATTTGTTCTCGCAGACACAGTGAACACAGGACATTGCAACATTTTGTCCTTCACAACCTTTATGATCTAAATAGAAGGCATCGTTTAAAGTTTAGAGGTGTTGTTTTATTGATGACACATTCCAAAGCCCTCACACACACATAAATGACACCATTGACCTCCTGGTATCCATTTCTGATATTATTCTTTAAAGCCAGAGTCCAGAGATCTGTAATGGGATTACATGGGATTACATCACTCCTATTATAATTTTTTCAGACAGTTGTTTTTTTGCTAAGGAATACAGATTTCCCGTTTTGCATTTGCATATTCACAATATTGATCAAAAAAGAAAAATGTTATTAGGTTAAGAAAATGGAATTGGATTGAAAACATGCATTAAGTGGCAAAAAAACAACAAAGCAAATCTGAATTTAGGGTCTTTATGAGTTAAATATATTGGATTAAGCTGTGTGATTAGACCTATATGGCATTTCAACTATTTGTGATAATCCTCTCATGTGGTTAATTAACAGAACGTTCTACTTACTTTTGCGCCTCTCCCTGCTCCACCATATCTGGTGATGGCGATGGTTCCTCTGAGGTCTACTGTCTGGTTTAACTGGTGGTAGTCACTTGGTTTCCCCTGGTTGGCGTATACCAGTTTGCCCTACAACCATCAGACGGACAAAAAAACCTTATGAGTCTGATTGCTTGATATTTTTTCCTTATCTCATCCTCTTCTTTCATCACAACACTTATTATGGCCTCCTCTTCTAATTAAGATGTCTGCAGATAGTAATATCAAACATCAACCAGTCTTGGCCAGTCTTAACAGACGGGCTCTTGTTTTACGAACTGGGTTTACGTAAGAACTTGTAATCTTATCTGTTTTATAAGACATGAAAAAGAGTTGCAGCTTTAAGGATGTCACAACTGCATCAGTCTTGTCTCACTAAAAATAAACCGCCAAAATAATCTGTTCTAACATCACTGTGGTGGAATTTTGGGTCACTTTTCTTTGCAGAACTGCTTTAGTGCTGCCAAATCCGAGGGTTTGTGAGCATGAACTTATCTTTACAGTTACATAATTTGTTTAACTGTGGATCTGTGGAGTCTAAGAAGCTTGAAAAAGACTTGGACCTGGTTTCTGTTGATTTTGGTATAGTGTGCTACTGGTGAGACCAAACTCTTTGGAATTCTGAAATTTCATCTGGTGATGATCAGATTGAACAGTGCTTATAGTGGTCAGGTTTGGGTGTGTCTAGTCCAGCAACCAGTTTTTTAATGGGGGCATATAAATATTCACGAAGGCACAGTTGGTATTAGATAAACCTTTTGCTTCAATAAAATTATTATGATTGAAAAAGTTTTTCTTTTTCCTAAATACAGGCTGCCTTTGTATTTCCTTAAATATTGTTTGAATATCTTACATGGTTTCATATGAAATGGACACGAAAATACAAGAACCCCAATTTAGGTCAAGTATTGTGTCAAACACACACTTTACCGTTAACATATAGGTAATAGTATTTTCCCATGAGACTACTGTGACTATATAAGAGATAACTGCTCCTTATCTGTGTGGGAAAGACACAAGAAGAAAAGAGCCTCAAAAGTTACGAGAAGTAACGATGTGACAGTCATGTGATCTTTTATCATCTCACAGAAATGTTATAAGCAAAATTTCAACAGGAAGTTTCAGAGGCCCAGCACGTTGTCTGACCATAAATGTTGATCCATGCATCTGTACATTTAAACAGTGACACTTCTTCTGTGACTATATTCTATTAGGACGGTGGGAGTGGACGCGTCTTCCTCTCGTATATTTTGCTAAACCAAAACATGTAAAGATCATAAAAGTGGGTGAAAAAATGGTGGCACTAACAAAAAACAACCCATGCAAGGAGACAGATATCAATAGCTCCAATGTTAAAGTTCTTTATTCCAACTTCTGCTGACGTTTCGGCTTCTTCGGCCTTCTTCCGAGCGATAAGACCACTTTTCCAACTTTTAAGTACTACATTCTATTATTTGTCCTAATGGTGGTGCGTGCAAGTTTGGTTTGCAGCAAAAACATTGTCGTCTTTTCTTATGTTAAAAAGCCTTATTTTTATTTATTTTCTTAAAAAGGGCAATACCAAAAGGGAAAAAAACGAAATGTTTTTGCGTAAAGTATATATCACATTTATGTACGAGGATGTCAGACTAACATCAAGCGAGGACTTAGGGAACATCTTGTACAGACCCCTGTTGGTGGGGGGTCGGTTGTTAGGAGCTTTAAAATAGAAATGTCAGGGTGCAGCTTATTACCTTTGGGTGTCCAGCGGGGGAGTACGCAGCATATGGCTGAACCACCTCAGGGTCATTTTGCTCCGAAGTATAATTCTTCTCTTTTTCTCTGGCGGTGTGCAGCACAGCACCAGATGGGCTCACTGAAATGTACAACTCAGAATGACGGGTCGGCTAGAAAACAAGTCATGACTGGTAGTTTGTCAAATTCTTCAGAACAACATATCATTTCCTGCAGAATTAGATAAGATAAGATAAGATAAGATAAACCTTTATTAGTCCCACAATGGGGAAATTGCAGTGTTACAGCAGCAAGAGCATGTTACAGAATACAGAATAACAGAGCAACATTATGTACAATTAAATTAAATTAAATGTGCAGTTGTGGACATGTTGGGCAGTGAGTGCAGTTGTGGACATGTTGGGCAGTGAGTGCAGTTGTGGACATGTTGGGTAGTGAGTGCAGTTGTGGACATGTTGGGTAGTGAGTGCAGTTGTGGACATGTTGGGCAGTGAGTGCAGTTGTGGACATGTTGGGTAGTGAGTGCAGTTGTGGACATGTTGGGTAGTGAGTGCAGTTGTGGAC
>VRLP01003622.1:0-61310 GCA_009660295.1 Lophius piscatorius | reverse complement strand
TCCCTATCTGCAGAATCATAAACCAAAGTGTTTCTGACCGACTCAAGGGTCACGAGCTGCATAATGAGCTGCATAATGAGCTGCATAATGAGCTGCATAATGAACAGTCTGTGTTTTTGTGTTGACTCTATATAAGTACTGGGTTATGTAAGTGGTGAATATTGATGTTAACTGTTTAAACAAGCAAAATGAAATGCCAGGTCTTCTGATCTTTGATACAAGATCTTTACCTGCAAAGGTAAAGAGTCATTTAAAAAACTGGACTCAAGATTCTGGACTCTAGGCTCTGAACTCTAGACTATGGACTCTATAAGTTCTGGATTCTTGGTCCTTGACTCTAGGCTCTGAACTCTAGGCTCTAGACTTATGGGTCTTGACTCTAGGCTCTGGACTCTACAGTGTAGTGAGTTGTATGGCAGGAGAAGATCTGAGAGAGCGGGATGGAAAACATGCACTCACAGTTTGGTTATGAAGCAGAATCTTTAAATCAGTCTGGAGTCTACCAGGATGTCAGTGAAGCTGCTGAAGATCAGGACTCCCACTTTGAAGTAATGAGGGCATTTGAGTGACAGGCCAAAGATGGGATGGAATGAGGGTGTGAATGAGAATATAAATGTATGAGAAATAAATACGACTGGTGTCGTATTTATTTCCACTCACATACGATATAGACTGAATATTGTTTATATGGACATATTTACATCAGTCCAGAATGACAACCAGGCTCCTAACTTGAGGAGAATGGAAGAACTGTGAAATTTTCTATAGTCAGAAAAAATCACTTGGAGCCAAAGTAGATTTACAGCTTTTGAGGAGAAGCTCAGTCTTATTGCTGTGAAGTGTGAGATAGTCGCAGTCCGTCTGCTGTCAGTCAAATTCTTTCCGCAACTCACCCACACAAGATGCGTTCAAGAAACTCAAGGAGAGTTCTGACTGTAAGATGCTTGATAAATAATATGAAAGAATATTTAAAAGTACTAGAGCATTGTAGTGAAGTTTTTTATTATTATTATTGTTATTTAGTATAGTTTATTTAAAGGAATAGTTCGCAATATTTGGGAAACACACTTTGAGATTTATTTCCAAATATAAATCTCAATTTGGATGAAACACATGGAAAGTGAAATTAGAATATTAATAATCTTGTGTAATACATGAAATCTTTTACTGATCGCACGTAAGTTGTACACACCTCCTACAGAAAATCTTTAGATATCTTACAGGGAAATGTGGGGGCGGCCACTGTTGTCAAGGCAACAACCGCATACAAAACGGTCTTATGATAAATGTCAACCCTCATGTAGGTGACATGGATTTGATTCGTGCTGAATGCGTTACTCTACTAAATAGTTTCATTCGTTTTTTTTTCTACTTTAAGCGGTTAATTCAACTTTTTCTCTCCATTTTCTTATTTTGATTTTGATAAAAGTTCAAGTGCAAGTCTTAGAGGTGAACCTTCAACAAGGTTGGAATTTATGCAATTTAATTTCAGATTCTAAACAAATACATCAGATATGAAACTGCATTCCTAGGGCTTTACCATCTGCAATAATCCCACAGTGCCCTTCTTTTCTTTGCAGGAGCACCAACAGACGACCTGACACCAACCGCATCCTCAGCTCCTGCTGAATTTACACATGGCACCAGTACGACTGTTCCTGAACACTTCCCACCTCACTCAGGGGGGGTATCACAGGCTGACGCTACTCCCCACCTGACCACCGCTCCACCTGGTGACCCTGATCCCCATACGCCCCTCTCCACTCTTAAGCCGGTGTCATCACCGGAGTCAAAGGCGTTGGGCTCCACAGCCTCCACTATGGTGGTCTACACCACACCTGCGGGGGACAGCAGCGTGTCTCAACACGGTAAGTGAACTGTTGAGGCCGCCTGCTGACAATTCTCAGATACTGACTGTAAACAAGCGTCATAATGCTGACCATGAATCCAAAACTATGTGGTTAACATTTATCTGCCACCTGATTCTGAAAGGGCAGTGGAACCCATTCAAGATTGGCCTAATTCTTAGATAAAGAGCCATTTCATGTCCTCCTAAGCACCGCATTCACTAGTCCTCCTCCTCTCAGAACCCATCTAACTACCTCACTCTCGGTGTAATGACGATATTAAACTGATATACCTGCAAGCCAGAGCTGAACTCCACTGGCTTAATGGGAATGATGGATGGTCCTGTGTCGCCTTGGAAATGTCATCTTCCAAGCATAAATTGAGCTTTGTGTCGTCTGGGGGCTGGAAGGGCATACATGCACTAGCATGACTGTAGAAGTGACATTAAATATGCTATATGTAATGAGTGTGAGGAGGAGCATGGATGGACGAAGTGAAGAAGATCAGGGGAGAGACATGGTTCACACCATCAAACAATGCCTCACTTTTCTCTCCCTCTCTCCTCTTTATTCCAACTGCTCCTTCTATCATCTGTTTCTATTAATAAAAAACACAATCAGCCACTCCTCTTACATCAGCTCCATTTTTTCTGCCTTCCCTCCTTTTATGATCTCCCTAAAGGAGGCATAAACGGTTACCTATCCATCCAAAAGTGTGTACAAAGGTATATACTATCCACAAATCCTCAAAGGTTGCATCACCGTACTTAATTTAATTTCACCTGTGCTTTGTTGGGGCTCTGAGGATTTGCATCTTATGACCAGTTTCTTCAGTTTTCTAACTTTTCATTTTCAGGCCTGCCTGAAATTGCGAGATTTTTGCGAGAGTCAGTTGGCTCACATTCACCTCTGATAGAGGTTATTATGGTCTATCAGCATCAGCACTAGTTGAATTTTTCCAGTAGCATCAGTGTCTTAATAACACACATTTCCGAGTTCTTTGTATTGCGCAGGCATTCTAATTCTCTGACTTCTTCGTCTATCTCCATCCCCAGCTGGAGGCGAACACTTCCTCATGGGTGAGAACCTGACAGTGGCTGTATTGGGAGTGGTCATCCCCATAGGTAAGTCACCCAGAGCCATGTTGTCTGTTTGTGTCTGTCCAGATTAAAGGCCTCTATTGCTGCGTAAACCTGCTCATTACCTGCTGCCGGTGGCTGCTGTTTTTTATGTCCCTTCACTGCTGTGGCAGCATGAGAGAAGCATGGCCCACAGGTCTTCCTCTCCGACATTTCTCAGGAGTGATTTCCTGTTTGTGTAACATTGCTGCCACTCTGATTCATTCACTCAACTCTGTGTTGTTGTGTTGGGTCCTACTTCAGCCACTAGACCCCTATCTCTGTGTAGTTACTGTGTTATAGTACAGTAATAAAGCACATCAAAGCTTGTCGTGCCTAAAATACAGAGAATATTTTCTCATTCGGTATCTTTCCATTCCCTTAGTTTGATTACATTTTTTCTTATTCGAACTAAATAAATGGAATTGATTACGCCAAGCCCAACCAACAATTAGCTGCTGACACTAACACCAAGCTGTCTGTTCTACACAGCCGTGTTGTGGGAAGTATCGACAAGATTCGAGATTCAAACTAATCTAGGTTCTCTGCACCGTCCAAAAAACAAGTTATAGGTAAAGGGGAATATTGTCTCTATTTAACAGTCCCTGAGGATCCGGTGACTTTCCTATAGTATTCTCCAAATAGCTTACGTCCAGCCCCCAGTTGCACAAAGAAATGGATGGAATAGAATTAATTCACCTAAACCCAACCAACCCATTATTTGCTGTTAAAACCATTCCTCAAGTGGATTTATCAATCCATATAACCAATTTTATTGTAAATGATGGTATTGATGGTTGGACAATAGTGAAAAAAAGCAGCTGATATCGGCAGCAGAAATACCAACTTTGGCTAGAAGATTCTAGATTTTAGAAGTAGTCTCACTTTTATGAATACAGTTTTGGAAAAAACACAAATTCCCTACTTTTCAATTTGTTCGTAGTTATAAAAATTTTCCACTGCTAGCATTACAGGATGAGGTCTTACTATATTTGTTGGTCTCCTTGCTGCTCTGGATAATTATCATTTCAAACAAGGTTTTCATTCAGCAATGATTATTTCCCTAAGGGATATGTTTACTTCTCTTGAGTAAAGCTGGTATGGGCAGTACCGCGGTGCAGAGATTACCATGTGAGGCTTCAGCTTCCTCCCACTCCAAAAACAGTTGTGCGAAGTGGATTGATGACTCTGAATTGTCTGAATATGTGGATGAATGTTTGTGTCTTTAAATCCAATCATAGCGTCTAGAGATCATTCACTTATAGACAAGGGATGGATAAAGCTGTTCCTACTTTGACACTACGTTCAGAGACAAATCTATACTAAATATGTGAAAAATTTAAAAGAACAAAAATAAACTCAAACACCTAAATGAAAGTGAAGGAATCATGCATATAGTTTATTTCATGAGACGATCTGACAGTACAGGAGGGAGAAGAGATGCAAGTAAAGCGTGAATCAGTGTTTAACTGGTGTATTTAATGAAGAATTATTGAACTTCATCGCTCATTCAGGGACACATTTGTTGAGGATGAGTTTCCTAGAGATTGTGATGTAATGATAGTTGGAATTTTTGCTCCAGAAAGAAGGTTTTAGACTTATTTCCTCTACTGATGGTGATTCACACAGTTGATTTAAAGTCGGTGATGTTCAGCCGTTCCATCCACAAACACAAACTGTCCCCTTCCCTCTCTATCCCACGCATACCTGCTCTATTCCATTCTGTGCTGTTCATCTCACGCCATGGACTCGTAATGCCTTATTAACGCTCCCCCTTCCCCTGTCCCTGTCACGGTGTGTTGAACGCATGCAGTTCCTATCGTTGCCACAGTGGTCTTCGGCCTGGTGTGCGCTGGAGTCTACCTGGTGTGGCGGAACTGGCGGCACAACTCCACCAAGAGCATGAACTTCGACAACCCTGTCTACCGCAAGACCACCGGTGAGGGTGAGGAGGACGAGATTCATATCGGTAGGACAGACGGCATGGGGCATCACACACACCACCACCCATACCCACAGGGCATGAACATGGGCGTTGTAGGAGCAGGAGGTGGCACCTGCCCGCAGTTCATCGCCCTGCCACTAGGAGGCAGCATGCCTGATCCAGGGACCCACTGGTACACAGAGCAGCCCATGCTCTCCACTGCAAAGTGATGTCCATGGTTCCTGAGGAGACGCCGCTCAGGCACACGCACACACAGTTGAGTCAGGGTTGAGTTTGCAGAAGAGAAAAATAACATATCATCAAGTGTTCACTGTTAAATGCAACCATTCACAGCCAACTTCCTGTGCCAGATTGCATCTGATAAAAAGCAGCATTGATTCATAAGACCAATAAGATTCTTCAAAAAATGATTTCATACATTTTCTATACTTTATTTGTGTTATAACCTCAGTGTGGAGTCCGACTGGCTCCTCTCTTGAGTCTGTTCACTGATAACTGCGTGGAGTGTGTGTGTCGTATAATTGTGAGAGGTTCTGTTTCATCCTTAATGTATTAATTTGGGCTGTGTGTTATTCCTGGGGGAGATCTGGGAACACCGTTTCGGCAGGAGGAGCTCCCAAACTGGAACAGCATCTGCGTTTATGGGACAATCTGTAGAGGTTCACGCTAGAATCCGTCACAAATGCTGCGTTTTATGGTTAAAGATGTTCCCTCGTTAGTTTTCTCTTTTGCTATTTATCCTTAGCAAAAAAAACACATGAGGCTTTCTCTCTGCCTCGGAGAAAAGCCTTAAAGGCTTTGCTGCCTCACATTTCAGAGCGCAGTTGATTTGAGAGGTTATGTCTTGTTTTGACCTTCAGCACTCCAGAGTTTTGATAGTGCAGCAGATTCCATTGATTGAAGTGAGGAAAATGGAGACACACACACAGAGGAGGATGTAGGGTGAGAGGGCATTAGTTTGTCTTCACTCTGATTTGTTTGGATGTTAAATGGTTTGACAAAGGAAATAGACTGCTGCTTTTAGTCAGGCAGCAGTACATAGTTGACAAAAAGGGTGACCCTTACAAATATATATATATACACACACATTTACCCTCCAAAAACTCCAAAAACGTACAATTCAACCATTAAGGAGACCAGCTGCACACTCTGGAATCCATACATGATGCATACATTCACTAAAGCTCAATTCCATAAGTCCTCCTCCTCCTCCTCCTCCTCCTCCTCCTCCTCCTCCTCCTGAGAGGGCAGGTATCTGGGCAGACAGTCTGGGCCAGCGCCACATGTGAGGGCCCATGATGGTGGCTGATGATGAGTAGGAGTTATCATGTGATTTAACCCAAAGGGAAAAAAAGATCATAGTCTGATGTAAGAGGTTGGGACCAAATCGTCCAAACAGTGAACATATTTCACGCTGATTTATTCCAGTGATTAACACTGGTTTATTACCTCATCAATAAACCTCTGAGTGTGTGGGTGTGTGTGGCTGTGTTTATTATTATGCATGTGAGTACTGATGTCCATCCCACAGCCATATCTGAACAGTTTTGTAAGCTCTTTGTTGCACAACCCTCTTAGAATGCCTTCTGTGTCGTGTACTGCATGGAGTGTGGATACACGTGTGTGCGTGTGTGTGTGTGTGTGTATGTGTGTGTGTGCGTGTGTGTGTGTGTGTGTGTGTGTGACTTTGAGGGTGCTTTTTGAATTCATTGATTTGTAAATATGTTTTCATAAAGTTTTTGATAATGTATTATAGAATTATGTAAAAGAGAGGATGTACATAAGATTTTAGATAAAGTGTTGACAGGCATATTAATTTATTTCTATAAACGGAGAGCACTGAGTTCCCTGATTGTAAGAAATCCAAATTATTCACCAAAGTGGTTTGTGTTGTTTCTTGCTGTAAATCATTTTGTATCTTTCTAGTGTGCAAACTCTTTTTTGAACTGTTAGCCCACATGAAACACGCTGTTCCCTCCCTAAATCTCCTCCATTTTTTACAACACCTCCCATTCTCGTTGTTAATGAGAGGATCCATTTTTGTTTGTGTGCCTTTTTGTTGACGTTTTATTTCCCACTAGTATTTCTCATGAAAGGAAGGACAGGGATCAACCCATAACTGGAAATTCAAGGATGAGTGGGGTTAAGACCAAACTGGTTCCACTTTCTGATTTTCTGTAATGGATTACTTTTGAATATCTCTCTATATTGATATATAAAATCTGACAGAAAACTTCCTTCATGAGTTCTGTTTTCATTTTCTGCTACAACACATCAAATATCTCACATCAGTATATGACAGTGAGTCGGTGTAACATTACCCAAAATAAAACCAGGAAAAAGGTCATAGTATTACAAGGTTAAAGTTATACATTTATATATATATATATTTTATAATTGTAAAAGAAAAGGTAATAAGATTACAAACGTAAAATTTGAATTTTATCACAAATAAATAATTTTTTCAATAATTAAGTTGACTTTTTAGTAGAAAACAATATTGAAAAAAATTACTTGATATGAAAAACGTTGTTTGAGAATAACGTACTTTTATGCAAAACACAAGATTACCAGTTACAGGTTGTATATTTATGAGAAATAAATTCTTGCAAAATGAAGTCATAGTGTACAAGAAAAAGTTATCAAAAGAATAAAATTGGAATCTTATTAAGAATAAAATCATATTAGAAAGTATAGTGGCAATTTTACAAGAAAAAAAATCACATTTGTAAGAGATCATAGACTTTTTTGGGGAAAATATAATATTTAAAGAATAAAGTTGTGAATGTTAATCTACCTGGATCAGAAATGAGAGGAAAAAAAATCTTAAGATATTAAGCTACACTGAAGTATAAGTTTCACGGGAAGAGAAATAGTTAATCTTTTGGTACATAAACACCACACAGCACTTTCAGTGTCAGGATTTTCAAACTTGGTGGAAGAGTTGGTCGTGTTACAGGTAAGAATCCTTGGATTTTGGATTTTGTTCCAAAAGGGGTGGAGTCAGGATTTTAGATCTTTATGGAAGGTTAACCTTTCTCTCAAAGAAAGAACCTATGAAAGCTTTGGTTTCACTTTTTTCAGGAGGCTGTTAAAAACTGACTCTGGATCGGCTGTTTTCAACCCAACAAAGATCCTGGACAAGGTTATTGGTTATAAGCTGTCACGGTGTAATAATCTGTATGCAGATTTTGCTTAGAAATAGGAATCACAACTTGCTAGTATGTTTTCACGTTTCCTACTTCATTGAAAGTGTGCGGCAAAATTGCAGGCGCAGCCTTGCATGACCTCACTGACCCGGATCAGATCAGGGCTTTGAAGAAGGCCCGGATGATTTTAGCTGATTCTGACTCTTCCCAGGTTTGGACAAGCAGGCTTAAATACTCTTTTTATACCAGCTGTCATTGATCTTTTAAAGTATTCACGGTTATTATTTTTCATCTGGGTTTTTATCTGGCATCTATTTTATTATTGATTTTCATTTCTTTCTGTTGCTTTGTTTCCCTTCCTGACGACTGGACGTTGATTTATTGTTCCTGTCGTTTTCTTGTTGTCTTATGAACAGCTGGCTGGCCAACAATTCAAAACAAAGTTATCCTTGATTCTTCAATGTCCCACAGTCTGACTAAGAAAACATTTTTTACCACATTTTGGTCCTAGACCTTCATCATGTAAGTGATTTTATGGTAGTGAGTCATCTTAAGTGGGGAGTATGAACATTCGCCAACAACCACATCTTAGCCGCGGAATAGAAAGCAAGAATGTCCCTCAGAGAAGTCGTCTTGTGACGAGAATAAATATATGCAATAACAACAGTAACCAAAGGTCAAACTCATAACTAGAGTCCATTATGTAACAGGGTCCATAAGTAGATGAGGATTAATACAAGCAGCAAGTAGTAACAGCCTTTCCTTAGATGGAGCTAAATGCACATACTAAACACAGTCGCATGAAATATCAATCTGCAAATGTAACATGAATCTAGTTTGTCTGTAGCCTATTAGGCCATAAGTCCAAATCTGCCACATGGGACACATTTATTTGTGAAATGCTGTCTCTTGTCAGCGATTAATTTTGAAAATGAACCATGATACAGTTTTTGAGTTATTGCAAAACATAAAACACTAAGGATCTGCGGCGGCGGCAGACGCGAAGGCGATGACGATGACGATTCCATAATATCCCCGACGTTACGGGGATATTTGTTTAGATATGTTGTTGGAACTGGTTATATTTAATTTAGGATTGGTTATTTAAGCATTAGAATTGTTGATTGCATCCATTGAGGGACAAAAAAAAGTAATTAGGAATAGATAATAAAAAGGAAGTGAATCAAGGGATTTAATGAGTAAATAAAACCCAGAAGAACAATAAATCAAGAACATAGATTTATATGGTACTTAACACTCACATGGTTTGTGTCGCTATGGCTACCTATGGGTTAGTGCTGTATGCAGAACGTCTAGAGGGTCTCTCCAGGTCACCCTACTTTGCTGTAAAACCATATTTTTTACAAGTTCTGATCTATTATCCAATACAACTGGTTTTAGATATTTCAGTAGTTTTTTTTGCTGCTGTATATAATGTTTGGGAGGGAGGGACCCTTAGGTGGGACTGTTCAATTTTGGTGGACGTCTCTTGTTGCCTCTCAGTTCCAGAAAAGAAGCCGAGACCATTTTAGCTTTTTACATTCATCTATTCACAGTGATTCATCGGTAGACATAAAAACCTTCTAGTCCATTATCATGATTAAACGAAGAGAAGAAAACGCCCCAAGTCTCTTTCTTCTCCTTCATTAGGACATGATGTCACACATATTTCAGATGATTCCATTTGCTCCTGCAGCAGACGTACAGTACTCTCTTGGTGTCACAGATGCTCACTGCTGCAGAAGATGCACACCTTAATCCTTTGTGGCGTGATGTTCTCCGTGACGAGCATGAAGCATGTTTGGATGGGGGATGGTGGGTTCACACCTACACATTTTGTGGAGCAGGCACACGGCCTGTACGTTAATGCCTATGGACATGATTCCTCCAGAGGACAACCAGTTTACCTGATTGTGTCATTTTGTTGACGTGTTTATGTGCCGTATTTTATATGTGGGATGTGTTGGTATAAGAGATTCACCATTCATCGGTCCATCACCCTCATTTCTTTGAGGATGAATAAATATTTATTAGCTTGGGATCATCATAGCAGCAGAATGAATCTGTCAGACTGGTAAAAAAAAAAAGAAGAAAAAAGCTTTGAGACATGAATCCAGGCCTCCTTCAAATCTCTCAGCTCAATCCTTCTGGTTTTGTCTCCTGGGATGTAATCACAAGACCAAACCTCTGACCCCCAACTGTTTTCCAGAGGAATCATGATAATAAAGGTGGATCTGCTCTCACACCTGACTGGGCCGTTCCAGCTGCCGCCCAGATGGACTGCAGGTTAACCTCGGTGCAATCTAAGGATGAGGGTGTCATGTTTGTAAATGTCTGTCACACTTGAAAGGGATTAGATCTAATCCCATGGATCTTGTCATTTTAGAATTTGGTAGATTGTTACTTTCCAAATTCTTTGTGTGTTTGATTTGTCTGGCGTTCAGTGGTGAGTGAGGAGCTCCTCCCTCTATTGGTAGTAGTTGGTATAGCAGGAAGAAAACGGCATCGACAGTCAGTGAAATCTGCTTTATTGGCACCATTATTGACATGCATTTGTTTTTGTTGTTTTAAAATATTTTACAAATTTTATTTAAATAAATTCCCAGCCACTGCAATAATGCAAATATAAATTTGGCAATTACAGAATAGTGAAAACAAAAAAAAGCACATTTGTCAAATAATATCTCATAATAAATATCATTTAAATCTTAACGTTTGCCAAGCTAAGCTGCTCCTTGGATGTACAAGTATCAGACCAAGCTGTGAGCTTCAGCAGTAAAGATAAGGAGAAAAAACATTAGTGACAGCACAGTCAGATATGAATGCGAGCACAGCTGAACCTCATCTCATCCACTCATGATATAAAGCTGTGCAACAATGATGTCATCTGACTAAAAACAGCAACAGTTCAATCCAGAACCAGATTCAACATTCAAATGGATTTTAATGTTCCTCAAATGTGAAAAAGAAGATTTCCAGAAGAGCCTCCGTGTGAAGGTTCTCTTCCAGTTTTCCAGAGCTACAAAGCTCTGGATTTAGCGTGGGCCTGCAGGAGGGCGGCGGTGTCTGTGTGGGAGCCTTGCATGGCGATGGACAGAGCCGTCCGACCGCGCTGGGGGACGAGACACAAAACAATATATTGATATTAAGACGTGATTCTTAATCCTATATTCCTATTCCTTCATTTATTTTAGTTTATTTATTTCTACACTAATATCATTACAAGCCTACTGCTAGGGTCACAGTCAGCCTAAGCCCCTCCCTCCAGCATTCACTGCCACATTCTCCACTCGGAGTCTTTGCAATTTCCCTCTTATCCAATTACACACCGGTGTTCCACTGTCTCTCATCAGCGCTACAGATAATTATTTGATCATTCCCACCCACCCCCCCGACGCCAGCTCCCTCCTCTGAGTTCTTGCCATCTGTATCTGTTCTGTTGTTGTTGTTGTTGTTGTTTTTCCTGTTTCCTGTCCTGCTGCCTGATTGTTACCTGCCTTCTAACAGGTTGGAATGCCTTCATGTTTATCTCTTCTTTTAAATCATTTCGATCTTAAATCTTTGAACCAGTTCCGTCTCTACATTTTAGAAACATTTCTTCATGCACGTCAATCCTTACAGAACTTCTGCATTTTAAAGTCCACACCAAAAGAATCAGTAGATTTTTTATGGACAGATACAGCTAGTCACACTGTCTGAAGAATAAAGAAGATTATTCTGGTCTAGCGATTATGTCACCATTGTGTCCCAATAGATGTTCTGGTGCAGTGGTTCTCCTACTGTTTTCATTGAAGTGCCCTCTCGATCAGACCTTAGCGCGAGGAGGAACTGGATTGATTGGGAATTGTCAGTTGTATATTTCTCACACTAGGGGGAGCTTTATCTCCAGAAGGTTCTCTTAGTCCAAATTTGGAGCTATGAATCGACTCCATCCATCTTGCATGTCACATGTTTTACTCCAATAGTTCATATTTTACTCACTAGGGGGAGCTTCTTTTTTTTTTTTAACGAAAAACTGTTTTTCAGCTCAAACGTCCTAACGGTTGTTGTGTGTCCAAATTTGGTGAATACAAATTGAGTGGAGGAGACCCACCTTGCATGTTTCATATTTTACACTACTACTTCATATTTAACTCATTAGGGAGAGCTTTTTTTTCATTTACATTGTTAATTGTGTTATTTTTTCCTTACGGATTTTATGAAAATCATAGAGGTCCTCAGAGGTGAGCATCCACTGAGGTCATGTTGTCCTACATTCTGAGGTTAGAGTCATGTGGCCTGTATCTCTGCTCAAAGGGTTTGGGGATACTAATGGTAGTAAACTCTTCGCAGGATTTCTGGAGAATCACCTTGTCCATCAGGGTGAGGTCACACTGGATCCTCTCCAGCAGCAGCCTAGCGATGTGTGTGTGGCCTCTCTCCGAGGCGAACATCAGGGCTGTGGTTCCCTGGCTGTCCTGGATGTTGGTGTCGGCTCCGTGGCTCAGCAGCAGACGGACCATCACCACTCGCCCGTGTCTCACTGCCAAGTGCAAAGCTGTTTGGCCTGTCTGTGGGGAGGAACAGAACCTTTAGAGATGTGTTAAAGCACTATGTTGACTTTCCTGCTTGGACCCGTATTTATTCACTGATCAGCCATAACATAATAACCACTGAGAGTTGAAGTCAGAATAACATTTACAATCTTTCTACAAGGGTGCCTGTCATTGGGTGGGATATATTAGGCAACTGGTTCTCTAAGTTGTTTTGTATTATGAGTGACTTTGACCTGAGTCTCATGACGATGGTTAGGGAACTGGGTCACAGAATCTCCAAAAGTGTTGAGTGTTCCCAGTCAGTACTGTTGTCTAAGGAAGGACAACTGGTGAACTGGTGACAGTTATGGCTGCCAAAGGCTCCTGAGTAGATCAGGCCAATAGAACACTACTGTAGCAGAAGTTGCTGATAAATCTATAACCAGTTCTGATACAAAGGTGTCAGAACCCACATTGCATTACAGAACTGTTTTGACAGCAAAAGGGGGACCTACACAATACAAAGCAGGATAATTTAATATTATGGGTTAATCAAACAAATGATGTCTGTGTAAGATGAATGTAGAGCGTCTCGCTGAATGACACTTTAGATTGATGCTAAACTAGTAGCATTACAGTGTTTGCAGTTTTAGGAAGTAGCAACCCAATACTATAATAAATAATTATAATTATATATACTTTTATAACTTTCTCAAAGCTCCCTCTAAAGCCATATCAGAATGTATAGACTTTATATCATCAAATGTATACTCTTATGTAATGGTGGCAAAACATTTTAGTGTTGTGTGTGATTAACTAATATTCTGTTTTTTGCTTAGAAATTTCGAAAACACTCTGTAAATAGTCCAAATTCCAGTCCACTCCTGAAAATTTCACCACTTTAATCATCCCTGTCACGCTAACTGTGTTTGCCGTAGTCGTGGTACCTGGTTGGAGCGAATGTGAATGTCTCCCAGCTCCATTAGCTTGCGGACCACCTCCATGCCACCTGGGCCATCTGGTACCGTCAGTGAGGCCAGCATCACTGTTGTATAGCCGGCATTGTTCTGAAGGTTCAAATCACTCACACCTGCAAACAGAGAAAGTCATCAGTATTTACAGGCGATCTATCATGAGTCCAATGTTCTGCTATCAGGGTGGGCTCACCTGTGTCCAGCAGCAGGCTGACAATGCTGTAGTTGCAGTGGGACACGCTGTAATGCAGCACCGTGTTGCCGTTGCCATCAGCCATGTTAACTAAGAAGGCCAGGAGAGATGGCGTGGTCTTCCTCACCTCTCTCAGGTACACCGCTAACTCACTGGCCACTGAAGCCTCCTCTGCTGCTACACTGAACCAGTGCTTGAACAACACAACCAGGGCCTTCCTCTGGGAAAAATCAGGAGAACAAAAGGATATATTACAGCATTTTCCCAGTTTTCTCTAAGGGATTCAAGTAAGTTATGTAAAGTAAGCTTTACTGCCCAAAGAGGGGTTGACTTTATATAATAAGATCGCTCTACCAGCATCAGTCAGCAAAGATGAGTGTGAGAGCGAGAGCGCAAGACAAAATTGGAAATGATGTTAGCATTGGGGAAAAGTCAACAGAGGCTCCGTTTGTAACAAATGAAGTGACCTATTCTGGATTTTCTGGATATGGATGGATGTGACACACATAGAGAGTTAAATTGTCTGGGGATTCTATGAACACAAGGATTCACCTCAAACGCCATCAGCCAGAATCAGTTGTTGGATTTTTAATTCCCATTTTACTTTGGAAGTAAAGAGCTTTGAGTTTATGACAGTGAAGACGGATGGTCAGCAGCAAATATGACGGTTAGCTGTAAATTTTGGTTTTGTGTAAAACCAAAACAATAAACGGAGAAACACTAAAATCTTCTGTAGAAATATAGATCTAGATATAGATATAGAAACACTTGTACAGGCAAAAACTGTATAAGTTGGGTTTTTCTTTTTTAATCTATTTAAATGATTAATTTTTTTACTACAGAGTATTAGGGACTAAGTTGTAATATTACAGGAATAAAGTTTTATATTTATGAGGAAAAAAGTCTTAAAATTACTGTTTTTTTTCTCGTAAATTTAAGACTTTGCTTTGTAAAAATACCCCCTGATCTCATGAAATTGGGAATTTTTTCTTGTAAAATTATGTTTTAATTGTCGTAAAATGACCAAAATAATTCTCATAAGCTCCGGTTTTATATAAGTGTCTATAGGTGGGGTTGAAGGTTTTTCGTGGAAGAGTCTGGGGATCGTACCATGTCATCATTGGGGTTTTCCATGTTGTCCATGTGATCTTTGAGGAACTGACAGGCAGCCATAAAATCTGAAATGACCGTCTCCCTAGAAGAAGGAGCATGAGTGTAAAGTAAAACCAGAGTAGACACATTTTCCCACACGACCATTTGCCAATGAGATGAAATAAAAACACTGGGGCTTTTCCCTGAGGAGGAAATATCACAGTTAAATATTCCAAACAAACGCTGATGAGGCATTTGTTCTGGTCCCTTCACCTGCCCACGGTGGTACTTTCTGAGCCAGAGCTGCCCTCCATCTGTTCTCCTGAGGGCTGTGGTTTCATCTTGGCTGTTTTCTCTAGAGCCTCTGCTTCCACAGTCACCGGGCCTCCATCTGTCCAAGCGGATCCTGTTCCTCCTGATATCATCTGTCTGTCTGGACTCGTTCGCCTCGCTCCCTCCATCCGCCTCGTCTCTGGGTCTGCAGCCAACTCCCCAGGTTCGATGCTTCTCTCCTTATGTTCGCTCTCGTTCACAGAGTTCTGTCCAACCATTTCAACACTTTTTTTTTTTTTTTTCAAAGAAAGGAAGATGATTAAAAATCTGCAACCCAATTCTTGCTAGACATTTGCATGTGCAACACTTTACAATGAGAAAACAATACTTCCACTGATGCATTGTCAGAATTTGTAACTAAAAAAATAAACATCAAAGCCAACAAGAGATTACATCTGACAATTTTAGATTTTCTTCAGAGTTGCATTAATATTACGTATTAGTTATATTGTAAGATCAAGGACAATTTATTCAATCATTAGAAGCTGGCTCACTTGTTAAAACCAATATGACCTATGAAAATAATAGATTATAGTTGATGCTGTCATCTTTTGTTGACGGAGGAGTCAACAAACTTTTGTCTACATGACAACTATGGAGGGAGTGGTGTTCGTCTGTCAGTCTCCAATTATGATGCTTATCTCTGTCAGAACCAAACAACGGGGACTTAAATAGCCTCAGGTTAGTTTGCCTTTCAACCAAAAGCTACGGTTTGAGCAATAATCATAACTCTAAAGGTTGCTAAAGTCAGAGAGTTATTTACTAACCTTTCATTAACATCCCCAGCATGTCGGCTTTTTGCCGCCTCGATGGATTTAGAGGCTAAATGAAGGACAAACACAGAAAGTACGATGAGGACTCAGAACACAACTAAACAAAGATTTCACATGAATGGAATTAACCAAACAAAAAGACACACACAGTTGTATTCCAATACTTTGACACTGATATATAAAGTAGCAACACAAAAACAACAACAGCCCTCTGATTGCACCTAACGGGTAAAGTTGTTGGTCAGGATGTGACGGCTGAACCTCATGATGAAGACTCTTCTACAGTAAACAGCAATTACATTTTCAAGACCGACTCTAACAAAGCAAAAGAAAAACACATTTTAATAAGACTTATGTGCTGTTGGGAAAATATATGGGTTTTTTCTAGCCTCACAGAATTATGAAAACATATAGCTCTTAATATGGATCATTTTTCTATTGTTTTTTTTTCATTTGTGAGGGTTAAAGTTAACGTGAGCAGCCACGCATGAACTTCCTCCTATTTCTATGTTGACACAGCTGTTCAGCCTCTACGTTTTCTTGCACTGATGCCAATGTAGGCTATAGCTTTCACCGAACTCAACCGGTTCATCTTAAAACACTTGATAGCCCCCCGGGGCCTGTTTCTTAAAATCATAATATTCTTTTACTTTGTCTTTATTTTAAAAAAAAAACATTTATAGTAAGTTTCTTGTATTTTATAATATAGCCTACAGTATAGAAAGGCGTGATTTTGGTTTTAATCATCCAATGCACTCATAATTATTGCTGAGGAAACTCACAAGGTGGAAAAAGTTAGTTTGAAATAATAAACAATTATTTCATACTGTGGTGCCTACTAGATATCGTTTTTTTTTTTACCTTACCAGACAGAGGTGAATTGAATTTTCCTCATGGGGATTCACGTCTACTATATCAGTTTTGCATGTTGGGATCTCTGACACATGGTAACGTGGCAGAATATCAGAAGACCGGTGGTTCAAGGCCCTGCGGTCCATATCTGAAGTGTCAGGTAGCTTCCACTATATGCAGGTGAATGGCTGAAGGCTAGCTAGTGTTGTGAATAGCTTTGGGAAAGGCACTCTTAAAGTTACGTGTACTTAACCGTGCAACCAATCATATGCTCTGATCTAATCCAACCAAATCTCATCCATCGTACTAAGTCCCGATCACAACATTAGGATCCAGCCTCGACTCAGATAGTATGAAAGCACGGCCTCTCAGTGTGGACCAATCGGAAGAAACATGATATCTGAAGTAAAAGTAGATGCTTGCTGTCATTTTCAAAACAGAAGTGGGTTAGAAGCTATCAGTCCAGTGAAATAGATGTAGTTTAATTATTACCTCCATGCTGAGGCAGTTCTCCATCCCCGGCTCCGTGCTGGCTGTAGTAGGAGGTCAGGATGTCAACCAGCCTCATCATTTCTTGCTGAAGAGAGTTGACTTTAGGGTCTGGGTGTTCTCTATGTCCGCCCTCCTCTCCTGACTGAAGACCTTCACAAAAACACTCCCACTGCTTATCCAGGAGCCTCTTGATCTTCTTGATGTGGTGTACAACCAACTCTGTGTCTACACCACCATCTGAAGTGTCAACAGAATCTTGTTGCCGACTTTTTTCTCCGTTCGTGGTTGAAGTCCTTGTCTCTGGATGCGACACTTTACCGTAGGGTCCAATCGATCTGGCCACTGCCTGCTCTCCATCCTGGTCTATCATCACTCTCTCTGAACAAACCCACACCCCTGGACTTCTGACAAGGTGCTCAATCTTCCCATCTTTCTTCCTGCTCTCGTCCTGCTGCTCCCTCAGAAGACCCAAAGCCCTCTGGAGCTCCAGGCCGCTTTCATGGAGCTTCTGCTCCAACACTGCTACCTTAGCCTGCAGGGACGTCACAGTCAGCAGCTCATCAAGATCTGTACTAGTCCTCCACTCATGGGATGGATTTGAGTCCTCGCGACTGAAGCCAGTTTTTCTAGGAAACATGATATGACCTTCATGCCGAGGCCTTTTGACGTCCACTACGCCGTAGTGGGAGGAGCTATGGGAGTCAGCGGTTCCGTTCCTTGAAGAAGGAGGGATTTGTGTATTCAAGCTCAAACCAAGTCTTTTTTTTTCTTCCTGGAGGATAGAGATTTGCGCCCTGAGCTCTGGAATCATTCTTGTCTCCATCTCTAGCTCCTCCACACGCTCCATGGCCTCCCTCAGGCGCCTCAGCATTTCTGAGTAGTCCCGGGATTGAGGTCCTTCTTGGGAATCGAAGACATCCTCACAGGAGCTGTTTCTGCCTGCAAGGTGATCCCTGGAACTCCGGAGGCTGCCGGGGTCATCGGTGGATTCCGATCCCTGTCTGAGCAGCACTGTGAGGGGCAGACTGGAGGCACGGAGGAGATGAGGCCTGATGTGCTCTCCTAGAGGTTGCTCATCAAACTCCTTGATTCTAGCCTCCATTTCATTGAGGGCTTCGAGTCCGGTGGGAGAAAGCAGCAACCTGTGATCATTTGCCCGAGAAGTGTAGCCATGATGATGGATGTCTGACAGTCGGGACCTGGGGCCCAGAGCGCCAGTAGATCCCCAGGGCGTTTGGCGATTGCCAACCACAGATGGGTTGAGGTTCCTGGGAAGCGTGCTGGACCGGGAACCCTTGCTTCTGCGCTGAATTGGGATTTTTTTGATTGTGTTGCCTTTCTCAATGTCATCTACGTATTTTAGGAAGTCCAGGTCAAGTTGAAAGCCATAAGGTGTTTCCACTGAGTATGGCGGCTTGCCTTTAACTCCATTCTCTATTTTCTTATGAGGCATCACTTTTCCTGTAAATATTAAAACAGTAATTTAGTATCCATCACAAATAAATATCTGGGGGGTTTTTCAAGATAGGAACAATTTTTATTTTTTTTACCATTTTGTGTTTCCATAATTTTCTTGTCATCAATTATCCAAATAATGTCTTGTCACATTATCCAAAACTTTGGTATCTGATGAAAAAATCAAAATCAAATCAAATTTGAGCCAACAACCCTTAAAAAAACCCATTTGGACATATAGTATCTACATGTGGTCATTTTGAGGTCTCCTAAAATCCAGTCATGAATTCTGAGGAGGCAAATGGATGAACTTTAGCTCTGACATTCGCTTGAGGTTTAGCTGTGTTATTTTTCATAGCTCTTCATTTTATGGCCAGATGGAAGATGACTTTAGACAGCCATTCTTTCTGTAATCTCACATGTAGCACAAAACACAAACATTCAATTATGTTCAAGTGACCGCTGTCTCTCTCTCTCCATCTCTCCCTCTATCTCTCTCTATCCCTCTCTCTCTCTCACTTCTCTCTCTCTCTCCCTCTCTCCGTCTCTCCCTCTCTCACTCTCTCACACACACACACTCTCTCTCTCCGTCTCTCCCTCTCTCTCTCCCTCCTTTTTCATTCTTGGCTCTTGACTCCAACTGCTTCATTTCTTCCATGCATAAGGCAGCTATTATTCAGCAGTGGCAGCCCTGATGTTTGCTTGATTACAGCCCTGCCATCCAGGACAAGAGATGAAAATAGCTCAAGACTGTTCAGACAAGAAGCTATGACTGGTGGAGCAGATATCCTCCTACGGAAACAGAAATGACAGCCATTGTAGTGACTCCCTGCTTTCCTCCCTACCTGCTCTATTTTCCTCTGGTTGGGTTTACAGTAGTTTCTCAGATTCTTAGTTTACTGTTACTGAACTGACTCTGACTCTAGCTTGATTTTCCTGATTAGTATTTCTGCCGTGCATTATTTTACATGATATGGCCTTACTGCCCTCTGATACTGCTGACTCTCATTCCGTGTCTGTCTTGTCTATAAGACAGAGATCTATATCACATGAGACAGTGACTGTATCTGTCACTGCAGCTTTAAGTGATGCTGTTATCATTTTCAGCTTGTTTCACATCTTAGATATTATGTCTTAGTGGTTATCACCATGAGGGATTTTATCTATGACTCATTGTTGTTGTTTTGGATTGTTATCGTAGTTTGGTTGGTTTTTTTTGTGTGTATTTTTTCCTTGTGCCTTGGATTGTACCTACATTTTATTTTGTTGTTGTTTGTTTTCCATATGAGGCAACCTTGACCTACACTTAAGGAAATTTTGTTGAATGTCAGAGTGGTAGTATAAACATTTCAAAAACTTTTACAAAGAAAAAAACATTGTGTCATGTAAAAGATGGAATGGACTAATTTCTGGCTGAGTAAGTTAAGGTAATGCAACATGGCCGCCACCAAACAGAAGTCAGCCACATTACGAAGAAGTTTGTCTTTCTAATAAATGTAACATTTGAGAATGCCTGGAGGGTAGGAAAGAAAGAAAGAAAAATACTTTCCAAACAAGTTCCAGAAAAAGCTTTAATGAGCTGCGATTGACCCAAGCAATGAACCCATTAAAAACCGCTGGAAATCTTTGTAGATCACTTTCTACAGGGCAAAATCTCACAACCAAAAAAGAGAATCAGATCCCACCAAATCCCTTTCTTATGAAGTGATGAATGGGAAATGTTGCTGATCATTGCGGGGATCTGGGGCCTGTTTAAACTTCAACTTATCTAAAAAACACGTTTTTTTTATGAAAATCAGTCAATTATGAAAAACAACAACAAAATAAAATTTAAATACACAAAATGAAATAGCTCATAATGGGTCATAATGGCAAACAAAAAAAACCCCGTAAATTTGTATTGTACAGTACAGTAAATTTGTAAATTTGTACAGTAACAAATGTATTATTTGTTACAGTAATTTGAGCATTCTCTAGTGCAATTATTTCCTTCTGGATCAATAAAGTTCTATCTTATCTTATCTTATCTAATATAAACATACAATACAAATTATTTCAATCCTTTCATTTAATGAAAGTTCTGCGTTCTACGATCCTCATCCTTTATACATGGATCCACAATAATGGCTGAAAATGCTGTAGTTTGTAGTTGGCGGTGTAACTCGGCGGTAACTCGGCGGTGTAACAGTACAGTTTGCTGGAGGAGCTTTCAGTTACCGAAAAGAGTCCACCGCAGAAAACAAAACCAGATTGTAAAACATTGTTCTCGTTACTGCTGACCTTGGATATTAGGCTGAAACAATAACAGAGAGGAGTTGTGATATCAACATTTTCACGAGAGCTGTTTTTCGCTATTTTACACAAAGATGGAAACAGTAGCATATTCAAAAGTTTACACTCCAGGACCCGTTTTCAAAAGTTTGCATTTTCAGGCATCGGAAACATCAGCTATGCAGCAAACAGACAAACAACAAATTTCCCTGCTGGGGATTCGACCTCCATCAGTCGAACACTCTCTGTCAGAAACAGCAACAAAATGTTAATTACATGATTGGATGTTGTACGTTTTCAAACGCTCAAATGTAACACGTGTGCTGGTTTCCACATGGGTGCATTTAACATATGAGACAGTCAGTCATAACATTACAACCACTGACAGGTGGAGTCAGAATTGAAGCAACTACCTCGTTAGAATGGCGTCTGCAAGTGGGTGGGAGATATTAGTCAGCAAGAGGAGATTTTGGTCAAAGCTGATGTGTTGGAAACAAAGAAAATGGGCAAACGCCAGGATCTGAACATCAGTGACGGGGTTTACATGCTAGACGATTTGGTCACAGCATGTTCCCAATCTGCAGTGGTTAAAGGAAGCACATCTTGCGAACCGGCGAGGGGGTCATGCACACAATGGCTCATTAATGTGAGGTAGGGAGTGAAGGCTAATCCGTATTGTTTGATCCCTAGAAGAACCACTATTACAGAGTTTGCTGAAAAATCGAATAGCGGTTTTGATAAAATGTTTAAAGTTCACACAGGGAATCACAGGCAGGCGGTTTTAATGTTATGGCTGATCGGTGATGAATGGACATGTAGTACAAGAACAATTTAGATCATTCCAGTAGAGTAAGTGGGAATCACAGTAGAATGCAGCTTTGGGAAGAGAACTAAGTCATAAAAATTGTAGCGGATGAATGAATATCTTATAATCATTTGATGAAAAGGAATAAACTTGAAGAGTCTCAGTTGTCTGACATCTGGGTTTATTACAGACAGATCTCTCATTACAGAGAAGATCCCGGTACGCTCAGGTGCGTGTCTCATCCTGGAATCCTCCCTCTCAGATCCAGAAGGACCTTTATATGCTTGCGATGTCAGGGACAATCCCTCAGCTCAGGCTGTCTTGCGTCCTTTCAGACAGAACGCTGCGCCAATCATTCGCCGACAAAACATAAAGAAAGAATTCAGAAACAAACGGGGAAAAGGGGAAATTTTAATTTCCCTATCGGTAGTTTAACTGCATTTGAATTACATTTTTTGCCATTCCTGGTGTAGCGTTCATTACGACTGCCATGAAAACTTACCCAGAATGCAACTGTCATCCACATGAACTCCATCTTTCTAGAAAGTACTTAACTGATGCATATTGGAGACAAACGCAAAGTTAGTATTCCCTGATGTTTCCCATAAATAGTGTGGTATTTTAGTTTTACTTCTACCCCTGATATCGTGTTTTCAGATTGGTTTGCATGTCAGAGGGATTACAGAAAATCTACGGCTCCAAATGTCATGAAACTGGTTGGAAGGAAGTAGCATGGGCAAAGGAGGGAACCATTACATTTTGGAGTGGATCTGAATCACAGGGTGGACGCACAAATTAACAGAATAAGTAGGATGTAGTTATGGGTTGGCTCCTGTTCTCTGGCTCAAGAGAGTCGCAATGGTCGAGGGAGATAGATGGTGAATGAGGAGAGAGAGAGGAGAGTGGTGACTCAGAGTAACAAATAGTTTCTGTTTGTTTTAAAGTACAACGCCTCAGAAGGGTGCATAGACACGCACAGACACACACACAGACACACACACACACACACACACACCCTCAGCTTTTATGCAGACAGAGATAGTCATGTAACCTGGTTACTCCATTTGAACGCATGATAATAATTGGCTCATACAGGACGTGCTTTGGCAATAGTTTGATATGTTCGCACTTTTTGCATTAAATTCCGTTAATTGGCATTTTTATTCACTTTATGAAATCATATTGTGTATTAAAGATATTCTAAACATAGTTTCTATGAAGCCTCTTCAGTAAACCAAAGCAGATTCACCCAACACTGGTACAATGTCACGCTACTGCAATACTTTGTATTGTTTGCAACTTCTGGTGCTTCTGACGTTATGATTGACTTAAACTAGTACTCACATATTTTACATTTGGAAATAAAAGCAATGCAAGTTCTCAAATTTTCTCTAACCAGCAGAACATAGACTTTGACAAACGAGCTCAGGCAAATGTTTGGTCAGAAAGAGTATTTGTCGTCATTCTCAGGCCCGTGTTTATTTTCAATGCTCTCCTGTCATTCACAGCCCTCAGATATTAGTTGGTCCCATCTGCTACTCACATCTATCCAAGCTCAGCAATACACCACTATTTTTAGCCTATCATCTTGCTGCTATCCTTTTAAATATTCCACCAACTTCCTCATTTCACCAGCCCCATTAGTCTAGGCAGAGTCATCAGCCGCCACAACCCACAGCAGCATCTGGTCTCCACTGAGAAGAATTAGCTCTCAAGGTGGATGTCATTCGTTCACGAAATTATTCTTCAGAATAAAAGCACGAAAGACTTTCTGACTTAATCACATATTATCTGCAGTTATCTTCATTTATCCACCAGTCGCTGCTGATTGAAATAATATGATAATATGTCAACAACAAAAAAAAAGATTCAGTTCACAGAATAAATAAAGAATGAATACAAGGAACATCCAAAGCTGAAAGGAAACATTTTTGTCAGTAGTAAAAGGTTAAATATCCAGCCACAATTATTATTTGTTTTTTTGAGCAATATAATTGAGAGTTTTTGCTTTTGAAAGTTTTGGAGATCAACTAAAAAAGAATCTGAAGAAGGGTAGGCATTATAAACTTTAGCTTAAGCCTACGCCTTTTCGGTAAAAAAAAAAAAAGAAGGTAATGTAGGAATTTTTGCTTACGTATATATCTGTATATGAACCTTGGTTTGTTGTACATAGGTAAATATACGTCTGTGTGTATAACAATTGGAAAGCCATAAAAAATTCACTGAAATAAAATCTAATAAAATTTTATCTAATCTAATTTACTCGATCTTGGTTCGACCTAATATGGGAAAAAATCTCCTACCTTACAGGAAAGGAATGAAATCCGGATTTTATTTTCTTGGTGCGGTAAAGGACTCACCAAAGTCGTATTCATCGCACTGAATGTTCTTTTCTTCACCCGTAACAGAAAGCATCAGAGTATGAATGTGACGACACGGGGGTTGTATAATGATGAGAGGAATCTTTCAGTGCTTCATCTGTCAGGGCTAATTTTAGCCCGTACATGTGGGGGTCACGTCAAGAGAAGAAACCCATGTCTCCATTATATCAGCTAATAGATCGTTCAGTTGGACGTCCTCCTTGTGGACAGACAAACTGGGAGGTCAGCAATAACAATCACCTTGTTTCAACAAAATGTCTAGCGCCGTGGTGAAACTTTAGGATTAAGAGACCAGACGTTAGTTGACCTGAGGCAGAGGCTGTAGGCCCCGGAGACTCTTTCAGTGAGCACAGCACAGCACAGCACAGCACAGCACAGCACAGCACAGCACAGCACAGCACAGCACAGCACAGCACAGCACAGCACAGCACAGCACAGCACCTGTTCCTGCACACATCTCACTCAGTCCCCGGCCACGGCTTAGTCATCGGGTGGAAAAAGCCAGCTGCTGGCCGCAGTTCAACAGAATGGAAACGCCAAATGTAAAAAGGTTCTTTTACATTTGTGCTTTAAAGTAAAAAAAAAAAGAAAAGAAAAAAGACTTTCATTTCATGATTAAACTTCTACCCTTTAAAATAATAGCCTACTCCTAGAAAATGAAAGATTGTGCAAAACGAGATGAAATGCTGTAGACAAAAAGGGGGACTTGGGAATCGTATAAATACATTCTCTTGCTGAGAGTTAAAGAAAAAGGATTGATATCACTCTAATATCTGTATACTAACTATCAAACCACAAACCAATATATAGGCCACAGATAGCTTAGCCTAGCTGCCCCCTTATATCGCAAATATATACAATATAATATGATAAAATGCAATAGACTTTACTATTATACTTTTTCTCATATTTAATTGTCATCACTAAATGATGATTTGATATGGTAATTAATCAACTTTAGAGCCTATTTACCAAAGATGCTGAGCCATACCTTTGACTTGTCCTTGTTTTTGTGGCACTATAAAGATCATTTCCTGCTGTCATTGTGTCGGGTCGTCATGTGAGATGTCATCTGTTTTCATTAGCTGTTGTCATTAGCTGGTCAAAATTATCCAATGCCACGGTGACATGCTTTCAGTGTTAGCTTCTCTTCTGCTGCTACTGCTGCTTTCTTTATACACACAATTCTCTCTTTAGGTCATTCATGCTGCTGATATGTGAGCTCTCCAGCTCCCAATATCATTTCAACAAACTCATATTTTTATCAACCATAACAGTCTTGGCAGCATCATCAGCCACCACCACCACTACCACCACGGTTGACCTGCCTTGCTAAAGTTTGAACTTCAGGGGTGCTGTTAGTCTGACTTGTGATCTTTTTTTATCTTTTCATGAAGCATGACTCACTGCTTCCAGCTGCCTCTAGCTTTTATGCTAAACTAAACTGAACTATAATATTTGTCATAGATATATGATAGTGTTCTCTTTTATCTTTTTTCATCTTACGCGTGAAAAATGTTGACTCTTACTTGGATTTGTGGTAATTCATAAACATTCAGAGAGAGAAAGGTATATTCCGAGACTATTTATTGGCTGCTAGCAGACAAAGCGAAAGCCTAACTTCTGTACCCCACAAGCTTATTATACATAAAAATAGAAATATGTGTAACTTTCTCTACCACAGAGAGAACAATATAGCAGAGTTAGTGTTCGGGGAAATTCCAGAGACATTTGTGAACTCGGTCCACATTTCTGTGGCACAGGTTTAATTGTGTATACTAGGAGGGGTAGGCTCAGCGCACAGGAAACCCAAAAATTAAACATAAAAATATTTAACTTGTCCAGAAGAGGCCTCAGCCAGAAGTACAACACAACGCTACAGTGCCACTGCGTCTGCACATATTCAACATATTCAACCTTCAGGGTGAGTTACATGTTACAATTTTTTGAGTTTTTCTGAATAACAGGTTCCTTTACATCAAGCTAAGGTTCATTAGCTTGATAAATTCAGAAATCTCACAGCTTTTAGAAAAAACTTGTTTTCATCCTGTGTTCTCACAAGAGCTCTGCTGTTCTTCTGGTCCATTCTTAGGTAGATATTGTAAACTTCATCAACACAAACCTCATAATCACAGCATCTCTATCCACAGCAGTCTTTACCAAGGCCACAGATGAAATATTACCTCGTGACACAGCAGGAGGGGTCACCTCCCACTGAAGCCAAGATAAATGCAGGAATCTCAGAGAAGGACAAAGGAACTATTTTAGATTTCAAATTCTGTTTAGTTGATGATAGAAAAAATAAAGGCGGCAGTCCACTTATCTAGTCACATTAATGCCATGGCACCCTTACCCAGGGAGGCAATTTTAATCCTGTTGGTCGGTCAATTTAGGTCATGGGTTCATTCAGAGCTACTAAGACGTTGATATTTATTTTCAAGTGAAATATCTCAGAAAAATATTGGATTGATTGCCAATTAGGCACAGAAATTCATATCTCACTAAAAATGCCTTTCATCCAATGATATTTAATCTAAGATCATAATAAAAGTTAAATCCAAACGTAGATATTATATCCAAATGTCAAATCTAGATCTACATATCACATCTAAATGTTAAATCCAAATCTAAATGTTGAATGAAAATGTACAAATTCACTGAGACACCGAGATTCACCAAAATAAAAGCTTGATGAAGAAAAACGATTCTTAGCTCTGCCACCAACCAGGAAGTGGCCCTGCCCCTTAAAAATGGGTTCCTTGAGAACAACCAAAAGCTCACTGGGTTAAAAGCAAGAAGCATTGACGTCACAGTCGGGAGCGAGGTTTTTGTAGCAAACCAAAAGTTTTTGTCCGCCATGTTTGAGAAGCCGAAGTGAGAAACTTAATCGAGTCATTTTCACCATTCATTCATTCATTCACTGTTGCTGAAACGTTTGGTAAAGGAATATGTTTTTTTAAAGCCGCCTTGGTGCAAAGGTGGCCGTATTTACTGTGGATGGCTGTGGTTTTCTTCACCAAGCTTTTATTTTGGTACCTCCACTGACGTCAGTGTAAATTTGTATATTTTCTAAGCACTTCAAAATTTAGATGAAACATTCATTTAACTTATTTAACATATATTACAAATATATATCATATATATATATATATATAAAATATATGACACTGCTCCTCTTTCTAACTATAGCATTCTTAGCCTGTTAGTATCACGGCTTTAGCTTGAGGATGAGGATGAGACATCCGGAAGGAGATCGGACACTTTGGCATCGAAAGGAACCAGTTGATCCACTTCGGAATGCCTTGGGACCCCCCAGGATGAGCCGGAGAGCATTTCTGGGAGGAGGGACAATCTGGAACACCCTGTTTGACCTGTCGCCTTTGTGACCCAATCCAGGATGGACGGATGGACGGATGGACGGATGGACGGATGGAGCTGCCCCTCAGAGCAGCCCAACTTGTGTCTTGAAAGAACTCATAGATTTACTTACAGTCTTTCATGTTTTTCTGGTCTTGGGTTCACTCGGGGTAAAATTGAACAGCTCTGTCTCATTTCTCCAGCCACCCAGCTACTTGTTCTCTCTGCCATGTGTGGATGCCTGACTTCTAAAACGTTATACAATAGAGGTAAACCTTACATTTAGAGTTCTAACAGTACTCCCTCCGTCTTTTCCCCTGCGCTTCTCTCTTTCTCCGTGATGACTTATGAGTCTGTATAAAGTGTTTACATGTTTCCCTGTGTATGTTCTATTCTTGGAAAAAATCATTCCTCTCATGGACTTTGGCTGCACAGACCGCAATTTTCTTCCAGCGCATAGCCTCGTCTTCTGTTTCAGAGTTGTTTCAGAAACCAAAACCAACTGTTTGGATCCAATCTCCCTTTTCCTTGCTGCCCCCTCTGTATAATCTTTTCCCTGTCAGACTTAAATTATTTCCTTCACTTTCTCCATAAAGACATCATAGAAATCTCTTGTCTTGGGTGATCTTATTATTATCTTTTTCAGTTTTTGCGTCTTAACACTTTGAAATACTGGATCTGTCCTGGTTGAAATCCAACGGCAACAGGGTCAGAATTGCTTTGTGGCATCCAAGCATTATTGTGATGTGTGCGGAGCCAAAGCTCAGAAGATGAAACAGTTGCCTTGGGCTTCATGTAGAGAAGAAAGCTATGGTATGTTGACATGACAAGGTTAAAATAGAAAGTGTGCTGACTTGTGTGTGGGTGTGTGTGTGTGTTTTCTCATGATGCCTGCCAAATCCATCAGATATGGCAAATATGGTATAATAAAACATTTAATCTGTAAAAAGGAAAACTTATTCCTCTAAATGTCAATTTAGTTTCCATCCCAGAAGTCCTTTTACATGATTTGTTCACTCACTTATTGGTCGAGAGCTTTTCTGACACTGCATTTGATCCATAATCAAATATTTTCAGTGTCAACAGTGTTCAGTGTTAAGAGTTCATCTTAAGATTTCAGCTTTGACGAACTGTCCGATAAAACATTCTTCTACTGACTGAGAGATATAAGACATATAACCATAGCTTACCTTATGACCCGTGTCCTGCAGTTGCTTCCACTTTGTCTTTCTGACGTGAGGGCGTGTTTGTCAGACAGTCCACTACAGTCTTCTCTCAGCTCAGTCCAGGCTGCCTCTCTGTCTCCAGAGAAGGTAGGGAGGTGCGGTCAGGGTGATTGGCATGCTGGGGCTGTTTGGTAAATGCCAATGTGCAGCAGACCCTGCCATAACAGAAGCTGGGACTGCTTTTGTGTGAAAGAGAGCACGAGCAGGGAGGGGCTTGTGAACATGCTTTCCTTCTGAACCTCCTGTCCTGTCCAGATGGACTGGCAAGTTGGAGGCTTGGCATACAGAGCCACGCCCACGTCTTGAGACACTAGCCAATGGGAGTTCAGACTTGCCTGTCAGGACAGTCAGCTGCTCTTCTGGGATCCTGGTGACAACATGACAAACTATTGGACATTAGGTATGTAGTAAGTGAAAGTACCGGAGTCACCTTACTGTGTACCGTCTATAAAACTCTCAAGTAGCACTGTGACCACCAGTGACCACCAGTGACCACCCAGTGTCGTGTAGACCTTTCTCTTTCAGAATGTGGGCTCCGTCCATCATAATCTAGTGAACAGTGGGAGGGTGGAGGGCTTGATGCCATTCTTGGGGGTTAATCCTCTCAGCACATACCTCTCATTCCTCATAGATCTTCTTTTTATAGGGACCTCCCATCATGCCAAGAAAACCTCCCCTCTCCTCTTCATGGATGTCTTTCTACTTCTCCGTCAATTGGCAACAAATCTGTAAAATTGTTCTACTCTATGCTAATACCAATAGCTCAAAGGTTCTGTCATACTGATGAATCTTTCCGCCACATTTAATCTGGAATGAAATACTTCTGTTGCATTGCGCTTAAACATTGTGCCAACTTTCATTGTACATGATACCTGATTGAATCATAACTACATTAGAGGCCACTAGCAGATCAAAGTGTGATTCAGTGAAAGGAACATTGATGCAAAATGTTGTCCAGTCAACCAGGATTCTGCAGAGAATGAATGATCACTTTAACTTTAGTGGCTCTTCATAACATTTGAATGGACACCCTTGAAATTCAGTGCAAGTTGGGATGGGTTCTCTCTGGGTACACCAGCTTTTCCCCACACTCCATAAACATGATTATGTAGGTGAATAGGTGACTCTAAATTTCTCTAATAGTGTGAACATGAGTGTGACTAATAATTTGTCTGTCTTCGTGTCGGCCCTGTGATGTATTGGAGACCCCCCCCCCGAATGATGTTGACTGGATTAACTAGGTCCGTGTCAGATGTACAGGGACCAGGACCAACTGATGGGAGCTGGGCTACTGGAGCGAGGCTCATATGGAGAACGTTTAATGGCTCTAGCAGATTCCAATACAAACATCTGAGCGCACTGTCCAGAAGAGTGCAGTCCTAGAAACAGCTTAAATATTGTGCAGAACACTCAAACTCCCAGGCTTTGCTTGAAGAACACAGATAGCATCCCTATGGGGAGGAAGGAGATCTTTTTTATATTTGTTAACATATACATATAAAATCATAAACCTTCTCTCTAAACAGATCACAATGTCATCTGTGAACATCATAGTCAATGGACACTCTTGCCTGACCTCATCTGTTGGCCTGTCCATCACCATAGCAAACAAGAAGAGGCTCAGAGTCAATCCTTGGTGCAGTCCCACCTCCAACTAGAAGACATCTGTCACTACTACTGCACACCTCACTGCTGTCAGGCTGCTCTCTCGTATATCCTGTACCACTCCTCCTTCCTCATGCAATACTACAATTCCTCTCACCGGCACTCTGTTATTCGCGTTCTCTAAATCCACAAAGACATAATGCAACTCCCTTTGGCCTTCTCTATACTTCTCCATCAGCATTCTCAACGCAAAGTTCACAACTGTATTGCAAGTCATATCAAATACGGTGCATGTTAAATTTCCTTGCACTAAATAAAATCCTTCCAATTCACCAAGTCACTGAATCTGTGGGAGCCCTGATTGACAGATGATGGGAGACAGCAGCAGCCCAAGTGTGTTTCTCATGTCCAGTCTTTGTGCAAGTTCTTCTCGCACTCACATGGATGATTTGGCGTGGATCTTCACAAACAGGTCTCTGCTTCACCTCTTTTCACTTATTGGGTCATCTGTGGTTGAGCAGTAATCTTTAAATAGCTACTGCTAACAGCAAAGTCAAGTGAGTGCAAGGGGTTACTGAATACTGTCTATTCAGTAACAACCAGTTTCAGGCAAAGCAAAATTATAACGTCATTGTCATCAAGATGTGTTCAAATGTAATCTTTTAAAATGTAGTATTTGGTGAGGAACTTGAGAAAGAGTTTTTTGAAGGAGCATTTTGTTGATGTTTTCATGGCAATATCAAATCGAGATCAGAGAAGTAATTGGGAAAAAATGTTATTCTAAAAGACATTACCTTTTCTTAAAAAGGGAGAACTGAGGACTTTTTTTGTTTCTAAATCATTAACACAGTCGATAAGTTGACCAAGGAGATTTATATTCCCTAAATGACTTTAAGTCAACACTGACTTTGAATTTTGGATAGGAGAATAATCCAAAATTTGGAGGATAAGATCTTTCATTGTGAACCATCAAATTTTGCCTGTGTTCCAGTTAAATTCTACTGCCTCACACCAACGAGCCCAGGTGTCCTCTCATGACGTTACAACTTTAACAGTAACAAGTTCCCGAGAATTACTGCTAAAAATCACCAAAGCTACTGGTTGTACATGGTTGCTTTTTCCCAAAATCATCTTGTAATAACTGCAACACGTAACATTTCCATTAGCCTGATCTGTATGTGGTGCCTCATACCGTTGGCAAAGGTTAGCTGGCTTACTTTTCCAAACTACAATGGTGTCCATGGTAACCATACCGCCAGACAAACTTTAACATTTCAGACAGTTTGGCGGTGATGTCTTACACAGAAGACGCTGTCATAGTTCTCTCATAGTCTATTATTTTGTGTTTTTAGTTTCCATCTCAGTGACTCACAGCATATCCTTACCCAGATCTTTTGTTCCTGTGATCCTCTGATACAATCTCCCAGGTGCCTTACTGAACATTTTTTGAGTAATCTCTGACCCTTCCCCTGTCAACTTGTCAACTAGAACCCGCACCACATGCCTATGAGCGGAACTAGAAACAATTAATCATTGACCGGAACCAGTCTTACTGATTTCTCTATGTTTGTACCCTTTTCCTGCTTTTTGCACCCTTAAAAGTGACAGTTTAAGAAGATCAAGACTGGAATTTGTAGTAATTGACTGGTACAGGAATGTGATAACAAGTGAGCAGGTTAATAAGGAAGTCCGGTTGAGGGTTCTGGAGGCATCTGGTAGACAGATGAAACAGGAGGGAGAATGTTGAATGCTCTCAAATTCTTTTCTCTTCTCTCATTTTGATTGTTTCATACTTCATGTTCACAGGTCATGACTTTTTTTTCCCTCTCCTCATCTCTTTGCTTCATGACCATGTTAGTGTCGGAGTGATCCCGTTTATTTGCTTCGGACTAAATAGAGGCTTTTCCCATTATGCCGGGGGAAACTGTTCATCACCATCACTAACTGGTGGCATCCCACTTGAAACCAACTCGAAATTAGAACAAACTGCAAAGTTAATGGAGTGTATGACACAATGAAACCGAGGCGTCTCAGTGGGAACTGCAACCACCGCCTTGTGCATGGATGGAAAAGGTATTAGTAAGAATTAGCAAGAAATACTCCTTTTCCATTACCGACTCAGACGACTGACTCCGAGAAGGATTGTGGTTGGATTATAGGGAAAGAGAGAGACAAAACGGTCTTTATTGGACAGAATGACTGCTGACGGACTGACCACATGCTGCACAAAACTTGGCCAGAGGCAGGCATACACAATTAAAAGGGCTTTTATAAAATAAAGATTAAGAATTAGATTTTGACCATTTGAGGAGAAATGAGGGGTAAAAAAAAAAACTTCTTTATAATCTACTTAAACTATTAGTATGAAACATGAGCTGTTAATTATTTACTTTTACAAAAAAGAGACCCTGGCTCACAAAGTGCAGAAGCTGAAAGCGAAGGGCTTTTGGCTGCAGGGTATTAATTTTCCACCCGTTTATGGAAGCTGCCTCCTGGTGGAAATTATAGCCGGAGGCTAGTTAAACGCCGCCCACAGGCAGGTCCTCTTTTTACAAAAAATCATGTGATGTTTTTGGAAGCTGAGATGTGTTCACCGCAGTTCTATGCCACTGAAATAATACAGAGAATTTTAGAAGCTTTGAAGTTATAATCACAGCTTTTTGTACTAATTCTTAATGCTTATTTAATGGTAAACTGTGTTTTCACCGTGCATGTGTGTGCGCGTGTGTGTGTGTGTGTGTGTGTGTGTGCGCGTGTGTGTGTGTTTAGTCCTGATGGTATGTCACAGCTGCTGAGTGTTATGTAAGAATTGTTTGTGATCAGGGGAGTTTGATTACGCTGTAGCCTTATTTGCCAACTGAGAAGAAGTCGTCCAACAGAGATCCATGAATAAAGACAATGCTGTTGACCAGATGGTCAAAGGTTCTTGACAACAGCACAACATAACTAAATAGAATTAAAGTGTCTGGAACCTATCAAAGATAGACACCTATCAGCCATAACATTAAAACCACATCTTTTGCGACGAAACAGCTGCTGTTACACTTGTCTATCAGAACCAGCATGAACTTTTTCAGCTCTTATGCGGGATTGCATATCATGGGCTCGCCCTCGACCATGGATTCACACCAGTCTCTGAATATTTCTTATATGGGACAATACCCACTCTTTCACTTAGTCCCGTGGTAATTGGGGAAATTGCAATGGACAAAAATGGTTGAAAGTTCTTTTATGCAATGTTGAAAAGCTGGAAAATTTGACCCTTTATCCAGATTAACTCCAAAATTGTATTATCTTCCTGCTACGTAACAAGCTACTATGCCAGGTAGTTTTCATTTCGACCAGAAAGACGGAAGAAAAGACGAATGATTTATTAAAACAGCAGATGTGTGATAATTAGTCTGTTAGAAAATCTTTTGGGCTCAGATTCTTCAGGGATATTGAGATCAGAGGGTCTCTACCCTGAGCAGCAGCATGAAATATCCCCCCTGTGGAGTCGGGATACTGTTGGTGGGGGCTGATGAATGCTGAGACCCGACAGAGATGGGGCGCTTTAGGGCTTGCAAACCAGCAGTATACACGAACTAAACGAATAGAGAGAGAGTCACATTCAAAGGCAGCAGCTGATGGCGATGGGCTTCACATGCTGGTGGGACGGTGATTGGATAGATGAGGCTTCCTGATTGAGAACAGCTGATTTCAGTTGATTCTCCAGACTGAGAATCTGTGAAGGATGATAATAATATTGGTATGAGCATTACTGTGGTACAAGTGTGTGAAAAGATAGTCTTTTTAACTGAACTTTCAACTCTCCATGTGATCCTGCATCAGACAGACAAATGAAACAAAATGATCACATGACCAGGTAGAGGATTAGATTTCAGGCCCTGATTTGATAAGAATATTTTTAAGGGTGATATAGATTTTTCTTTTCAGCATGTTCATGACAGAGAGTACGTGAAACCTGAGACCAAAATTGTCACACATTCATTGTATTATTTATGAATTTGAATTGTGGTGAAAATGAATCATTAATGTTTTTTTTGCAGACCCCCTAGAACCTGCCTCAAGGACCCCAACGATTGATATATTTCAGCAGTTGATCTTCACAGGGTTCACAAACCCTGGTTAAGATTAAAATTGTATAATGATGTGATTCAGAGGCTTTAACGACAACAGCTCAGTAATAAAAAAAACACAAATGTCTTTGTCGAGTTCTGTCCACTGGAAGAGTAACCTATAAGGGGGCCCTTCAGAAAGTTTTGTGTAATACTGGGATCCAAGATCAAGCACTTGCTGCAGCTCCCCCTGACCAGCAACTGTTCAGGAAGCAGCAGCCGTACAGTCCGATGGCTTCTGGGAGAAATTAACAGCTCAGGTCCATGAACTTTTCCCCCTGACTTAGCTGAAGACTCTCTATAATCTTATCAGACCGCTATAGAGAGTTTTACAGCGTTGGGTCTGGAGTTAACGTAACATAAGATTTTATGTTGATCACTTGCATGCTGGGTCAAACTCTGTGTCTGAGATACTGGCTTATGATTTTTCTGTGGGGTTAAATTCAGAAGTTACAGCAAAGAAAAGAATATAAATTAAATAAAAGTATATACGTATATTAAAAGTATAATAAGAAGATAAATATCCAAGATGACGTTGGAAAGCTATATAAATATGTGCAAAGGAAGTCCACTAGCAGTACTAAGGAGTGTGTCATATATTACATTTTATATGTCAATCTACCTATTTAAAACTACGGTTAATAAATGGAATACACACAGTGAAGTATACAGCATAGTTGGAACAATAAGCCCTATACTAAAATACTAATATTTCTAATAGTAACAGTTAAAATTATACAATAAAAAATGGAAAGTAATGATATACAGTATTAAAGGCTTTTACATGTGTACATACATTATATAGTAAAATGTATTGATATAAAATAATAATATCGTAATAATCAAGTACAGTAATTTGGGATATAAGTTATATAACACATTGAATATAATGTAGTCTTAGTACTACTGCTTGTGCTAAATCTGTTACTTCTTCTACTCTATTGTTAGGTTTTTTTTTTAACAATGGACTGGTCCCAGGAGCAACACTCGGACTCCGGAAACGTTTTGAGTTGGTTTAATTAGGAACTGTTGGCAGAATGTACTTATTGGACTCCAATATAACAGTATGAGCGGCTGGGCTGAGTGGCAGGGAGGATTGGAGAGGTAGGCAGGTCAGATCATCAGGGTCTCTGAGGTACGATGGGGGGGGGAAACAGGTTATTAGGGTTGTGATTGACCTGCAAGAGATCTTCAAAGATATTCAAATTCGTGAGCCGAAAGTAGATGGATGATCTGGCAAAGAGTTGAGGTAGCAACCAGGGTTATATATTGCAGGGCTACGCAGAGATAGAGAGAGAGGAGGGGGGGGCACCATAATAATAAAGTGTAGGATAGAGTATAGGAGGAGTCAGTGACACCTGCTATACAGTCTTGCATTTGCTGTTATACGGAACAATTATGCAAATACAGTAGAAGTAGAACTTCCTCTCTTTGTTACCTCATGAGGAGTTATTTGGGTAAAAAGAAAAAAAAAGGAAAAGACACAGGTCAGTGACCTTCTTTTTGCAGTGGGGGCTGGATTTAGATAAACACAGTAGAGGAGCTAATAAATGTGGATCACGTGTAATCATTCCTCTATACCTACTCCAATGTAAGGTACGCTCTACATCAAAGAGGGATCATGAAGTCCATTACCGGCATTAATTAAAGGAGGTAATAGTCTTTAGTGACAGGTGATGTAAATATGTCATCATGAGCTCAAAGATCCGCCCGAAACCCTTTGCCACGTAGAATGGTCCCACTCCCTTTCTTCGTATTATCACACACCCCCCTTTGCCCCGCCAATGACCCCTGGACTATATGTCCCGCACTCACGTCCTTGACGTAAGACCGATGCTGCTGTTAGATGTTTCATAATCGAATATGCATCCATAGGCTTCCCCCTCCTGAAAACAGGGCCCCTGCAGGAGTCAGGGTTGTTGACTGTGTTCAGTGAACACATCGTGTGGCTCATGCAAGTCTGAGCTCGTATGAGTAGTTAACATTTAACAGAGAGAAATGGGTTATATCATACAGTGGCCTGACTTAACCCATAAGAGACCAATATCGCTTTCAGTTAAATAATCGGACAACACTATAAACCAAATGTATTTTTGTGCAAAAATACTGTTATTATTTTTCAGATAATGCCTCTTTACAGAGAACTATAGCATCTTTGCCTTTATTGCAATTTTGTTTCCTTCCTTTTTTTAAAATGCTATTATTGCATCTTCACAACAAAAAAGAAAATTATAAAATTACTGATTAGGTTTAATAACATGGATAATACAAAAAATTCAAAAAAAATGTAAGTTGCTGCATGTGAAATGAGTAAAAATATAATATTAGAACTAGTTGAGTATAATACAGGATGTGTTATTAAAACATAAAAATGTACTAAATGGATTCAAAAGTAAATTTGGTAGCATAAAACAAGCAAAACATTTGCATTTCATGAGTTGAATATAATAGATAAAGAAGTCTAAGGATGTTTTCATTGGTTAAATGGTCTGTGACACTTGTGTCGCCATGGTTTCTGTGTGTTTAAACTGTGAGGGACTCTGCTATTGGTTTAAATGAGTCATGATGTATAAATACAGGTCAACCATTCTTGCATGTCATTAAATAAAAAGGACATTTCTCTGCAGGTAGACTAAGGAATGATTCTTTTAAAAATGATAAGAAGCAACATGATGAGTTGGTTTGTATTTTTTCCTTTTGTAGTAGAAAAAGTAGAAACTAGGAAAGGCACAAAAACCAAGTGCCAAAACCTACCTCTGAACCTACTATGTTTCTTCCTCTCTCATTCTCTTTATTTGTTCAGCAAGTTGTTATATTCTCTCTCTCTCTCTCTCTCTCTCTCTTTATATATATATATATATATATATATATATATATCTCTTTTTTTTTCTCTGCTCCACATGCCTAGACTTTGAGCCGGGCCCTATCTTAAACACATATTGTTGCGTTATTTCCTGTTCCTCTCCAGTGTAAAACATCAAAGGAACAGGACACTGTTGTGCCCTAAGTTTAGGAAAAAATAATGCAGATTCCCCAGCTCCAACCGAAAATGATCATCAAAGGAATCAAAGGTAAAAAAAGCATCAATATTGGCCATAGTTTCAAGGGAGTGCCTCACCACCTTGTGATGCCCCACCTCCAAACAGCTTACAATGTTACTTATTTTTAGAATGTTATATACCTACCTCTTGGTAAAATTTTATCCAAATCCGACCATAAGTTTTTTCGGAATCTTGCTCACAGACAGACAAACACATGCTGGTGAATTATTATTAAATTCGCTTTACTCATGAATTTGCAGTCACATTTCCTGTTGTTCAGCAGCATATATTTCTATCCCAGTAAAGTGGGATATTATGGAATCGCCATCGCCGCCACCACAGATCCTTCGTGTTAACGCGATAACTCAATAACCATATCATAGACCTTTATCATAGACCAGATGACGAACTGGGCTGTTTTAGAAAAGGTCACTTGTATATTTTTGACATTAGGTGGAGCTTTATCTCTGAAAGATTTTGGGCCATAATTTCTCAACTGTTAGTCCCATTTATCCCAAATTTGGTGCTTATGAATCGTAACCCGCTAATTTGTCGGTACGTTTTTGTCCAACCTTGGTGTTAATGAATTGAGTCCAGGAAATCTATCTTGTTTATCATATTTACCTTAAGTTTATATGTCACTCACTAGGGGAGCTTTTTTTTACTGACAAAACTTCACATTTAATTGTAGGCATTCCATGAGGCGGTTGTTTATACAGCACAGGGGATTGTGGATTTCAGGGATGCACCGAATTATTTATTTCGCTGAAGTAGCAGAAACACAGAGTCCAAGACAAACAAATACTGGAGAGCATCTTCCTGAGACACATTTTCTTCCACATCGTCTACATTCACACAAATATACCACTTTTGTAAATATGAAGTCAAGTTATCAGCTGCTGCTTGAATGTATCCACAAGTCAACCTAGTGGTAATAAGTTACATAAAAACTCCAAAATGATTTATACAATTGTAGTAGTTTTAACCCTTTCAAAACGTATTCAAGTGTAAATGCTTCCTTATTATTCCAGCTCATGATAGTTACCACTGAAATATGCATCTAGTTAAATTTGACTGACGTTCAGCAGGAGTTGAACACATGTTCCATGCAGGTTATTGATCAGAGGAACTGGTTAATCATTGACCCGGTTCCATATATTGTATGAAGCTCAGAATCCTCATTCAGTGGTACTTTGTTCCAGTGGCGGAGCAGGAGCTGACCGGTTGTTCCCTGACATCACCAACAGCCAGCTGGAGAGGCAGCAGGACAACAACATGAGGCTTCACTTATTGTTGATCGTAGCTGCTGCTTGTGTCCCTGCCCTTTGTGGCAAAGAGGGGCACCCTGTCCTCCAGTCCCAGGCTCCGGTCGAAACCCGTTCCCGTTTCGCAGCTCTGGATGATGTGCGTCTACTGGCCAACGGCCTCCTCCAGCTGGGTCAGAGCCTGCGGGAGTTTGTGCAGAAGACAAAGGGACAGATAAACGACATCTTCCAGAAACTCAACATTTTTGACCGCTCCTTTTACCAGCTGTCGGTCCTGGCCAGTGAAATCAAAGAGGAAGAGGAGGAGCTGAAGAAGACCACCGTGGTGCTGAAGGCCAACAATGAAGAGATCAAGGGCCTGTCTGTTGAGATCAGTTCCAAAGTCGACAGCATCCTGCAGGAGAAAAGTCATCTGCAGAACAAGCTGGAAGGCCTGGAGGAGAAGATGAGCAGCCTGTCCCACGGCATGGAGACGAGCAAACAAGCCACAGAGATCAATGGCCTCAGGGTGAGTGGCCTCTTTTAAGAAAGAAAACCTTGACCTGGACATTTTCGTCTTGTTGCTGAGGTGGAATCTTCTCTGAAAGATCATTTAGATCATGCACAACATTAAACGTTAAAACATTGACGCATGAATTCCTGGAGGTAAGTGGCACAGTCCATGCCAAGGAGAAACCAAGTATACACTGTTGTCACTGACAGAAAGGGTGCACCCCCCCCCAAAAAAAACCAATCCCATGCGTTGTACAAGCAATCCCCCTGATTGCACCCCTTAAATTAAATGTCAAGTTCGGTCCAGAAAAAGCTCCCTCATGAAACAGCTCCCTCTAGTAAGTAAAAGATAGAGCACAGCACCCCATAGTACCGACCTTTACCTAAATCAATCCGGGTCCTCGCACTAATGTCTATGGGGTTATAATATTTGAAAATGATTAAATTATTTTTTTAGTCATCGCATTAACACGAAGGATCCCAGGATATCCCGACTTTTCAGCGATATAATAATGAATAAACACAAATCTCCATTGTTTATTTAATGCATAAATTGTAAATTCCATATGGTCCTTGAAAGACTTCATGGCAATACTTCGTTTTCCCATTATATGACTGCTGTCACACAGACTGAGGTATATACTGAACACATCAACATTTTCCCTGATTCCAACTTTCTGCCCTGACCAGGATTTGATCCAGGCTCAGGAGCTGAGCGTCACGGAGTTGCTGAAGGCTGTGAGGGAACAGAGTGACCAACTCAAACACCAGAGCCTCAAGATCAGGATTCTAGAGGAAAAGGTAAATGTCACGGACTACAGGAAAGTTACCCGAGGGGAGAGGGGAGAGGGGAGAGGGGAGTTCAAAGAGGGGGAAGAGTTTGATGCTTTGGGTAGATATCATTTATGGGAGAGGAGGGTATGCTCATTACATATAAACCGCCATGATTTATGGTCCTTTTAATTCTCTAAAGAAATTAATAAAATTCTTACATCTTAAAGATGCTTCTCATTTTGAAATGTAATGCTTGCCTCACAGCGAGGAGGTGCTTGGTTCAAATCCACCTCTGGCATTGGGGGCTCTTTGTGTGAAGTGTGTGTGTTCTCGTTGTTTAATTTGAGTTCTTTCTGGGTGCTCCAGCTTCGTCCCGCCGCCCAAAATCGTAAGTAATGAAGATTAGTAGGTGGTACCTGTGATGAACTGGTGGCTCATCCATGGCGTACCCCACCCCTCATCCAAAGTCAGCTGGAATGGGCTCCGGCCCCTCCACAACCCTGATCAGGATAGGTAGTTTCAGAAAAGGGATGCATGGATCCATGGATCATATATATACGAAACTGTCTTGATGGACAGAGAGGAATCTGGTCTCATAAAAATGTATATTGAGGTCATAGTATCATCTTATTTTGATTAAATTGAATAACCCGAGGACCAGGTATTACAAAAGATCTGTCAGCCCCTCTCCTCTAGCAAATAATGTTCATCCAAGCTGTATTTGCTCAGACTGGAAATGCGGTAATGTTTTTGTCAATGCTGCTGCTCTGCAGGAATTTACAGAATTTTACAGATGCCTGCTTTTTGAGTTATGAGTTGTCATCATCATGGAACGGCACCAAATGTGCTGGTAGGAAGAAATGTTCATGGAATCATGGCGCTGTAGACTGTAATTTAGATATTAAAGATCTGAGATTGCAGCCATAATGAAAGAGCTGTCCATATTTTATTATTTTTATTCAAAACCATAGCCTCAGTAAAGCTTTGGACATCCATGGTCTTGACAGTTTAAAATCCATGTTGTTACTGAAAAAAGCAGCTTAAAAAAGATTGCAACATTTCTGCCTTTGCTGACAAACAACACAAACTTTATCGCGTGTGGATCTGCAATTCAATCCACATTTTTTCACCAGCGTCAGTCTGAGGATTATCTCTGCCAGCTCAAGTGTTTCCTTCACTGTTTCCCCCAGCTTTCTGCCAACATCCTGACCCAGGAGACCATTGAGAAGAGTCCTGAAATCCTCAACGGTGAAGCACCAACACTGACCCCTTATCTGACCTCATACTCCACCAGCATCCACGGTAGGACGGTTAATAAAACAAGAGAGAATGTCGACTTGGCATATTTTATTAATGCAAAATAAGTATATACAGTCGTTGGCAAAAGTATTGGACCCCCGCCTGATTTCTTCTATATTTGGGTGCATATCATTCTAAACTGTGTCTTCAAATTTAATTTCACATAAGTCAGGGACAGTTGAAGTAAAAACACAATGGTAAAAGGTAAAAAAAAAAAAAAAGGTTATCCCAATGTGTGAAAAGGGATGTAGCCTCTAAGCTCAACAACTGCAACGAAACACTTCACTTCTCCATCATCACTGCGGTAGACTTTTGACCCGCACGGGACGATTTGTGAGCATGAACCACGGTGTTCATGTCTCCAAAAAAGGTTCAACCCTCACATCAACAATCTATTGTATATTCTCAGAAAGCCTCTAAAGCTTGTCAAGCTGTGCTGTACCATAAATGAGATGAGCCTTGATGTTCTCCTGGGTTAGCAGTAGCTTTCGCCTCATCAATCCTCTGGGTGCCATTTTTGCCCAGTGCCTTTGGAACAGTGGAGCCATGAACGATGACCTTTATTGAGGGCAGGGAGGTTTTCTTTGGATCTTTTGATCACTTCGCAAGATTCGCTATTTTTCCCAATCTATTACATTTATCAATAATGTCTCTCACTGTGGATCTGATGAGTCCCAGAGCCTCATAGGAATAGTTTTGTTACCCTTCCCAGACTAAAAATGTTTTATTGGAGTGATTTACCGGATAGGACTGGTAGGAATCAGGCCTGGGTGTGTCTGGTCCAGCTGCAACCAGTCAATGATGCAGTTAGATAATTTACTTGATTTAGTTTAGGGATAACCATTCTGTCAACACTCAAGTTAATTTTGATTTAAAGTTTGTTTGAAGAAGACACAGTTTATTCTTACATGCAAACAAAAATAAATGGATATGCGTGACTTTTCTGCAATCTTCACTCTAGATTTCTATTTTACAGATGATCTATATTCTGGTTTTATGGTCATTTTAAACAGATCTGCCATCAGACTGCAGTGAGCTGTTCAACAGAGGGGAGCGCGTCAGCAACATCTATGCCATCAGACCCAATGGATCAGAGCCCTTCATGGTCTTTTGTGACATGAGCAAAGGTATTGTAGGGTCATAAAATAACAGCACCTGGCCTCTTATGCAACAGTGTGTGGGTGTGTGTTTACTCCCAGTGCCAGAGGGTGGAAGTAAGACGCCCACACTACTGGTTCAATAATCTTAATGTGCAAATATTGGGTTAGCAATAGGATTAACGTATAGAGCTGTGATATAGCGGTGGGAGGGTAAACTGTAAACAGTGAGTCTGTTATCATTGTGATAAAGAGTCATCTTGGATGGCATGTATGGATAGTTTCCTGTTTATCATCTCTCAAATGTATGAAACCAATTTAACGCCATCACTAATACTGAACAGTAATACAAAGAGAGGTAATTACAGTCTATAACTCATTCAAATAATAATTTTAAGTTAATGACTTGAAATCAGATTAAACCTTAATTTTTTCAATTTTTTCTATGTAGACCGCGGGGCAACAGTCATTCAACGCAGGAAGGACGGTTCCGTGAATTTTGATCAAACGTGGGAGAATTATGAAAATGGGTTTGGACATTTTCAAGGTGAGAGAAACTATTCTTTGCTTTCGACTCTAATCACCATTATCCATCTTAAGTTTGGAAAACAATACTGAACTGTCAAATTCTGTATTACTTTTCATATATCACGATTATAACATTGTCAGATATTTAAATTCTCTGATTTAAAGCATGCCTGCACATCCCATCACACAGATTCTTGTGAAGGCATGTCAGGTCTCACCTCTCCATGATGTCTCTCCCACAGGGGAGTTTTGGCTGGGTCTCAGAAAGATCCACTCTCTAGTCGCTCAGGGCAACTCTGCCCTTCACATTCAACTGGAAGACTGGAAACAGGGCAGGCGCGTCTATGAATACAGATTTCAACAAAATGGTCCAGAGAGTAACTACACCATTCTCCTCACGTTTTTGTCTGGAGACCTACCAGACCCAATGACCAACAATAAAGGCATGATGTTCTCCACTAAGGACAGGGAGAACGTCAAACTGGACTCCAGCTGTGACCATGACTATACGGGTGAGGCAAATCTGAAGCAGTTGGAGCAGTTGGCAGTTTATGCTCAACTTGTTGTCCAGTATCAGCAGCACATCATGTAATTTCTGTCATCTTCCAGGTGGATGGTGGTTTAACGCCTGCGGAGATGCCAACCTGAATGGGAAATTTTTCCATTTAAGACCTAAGGGGCGCTCAGAGCGCAGGAGAGGGGTTCACTGGCGAACAGGCCAAAAGGCGTATTTCTCCCAGATCTCTGTCTACCCTGTAGCTCCGACCAGTGCCTAAGCCTCCACCTCAGTTTCCTCTGAGACAGGTGTCTTAGAGTAATCCTGTTCCCACAGTATCCAAAGAAAATGCTGCATCAGACAGTGGTTTCTTCAGGAAAGTCTTGGGAATAGGCTGCCAGGGTTTCAGAAGGATTTGGCAGAGAAGAAGACGTTTCCTGTGATTGTTAAGTGTTCTTGACAGAGGATGCCAAAAGAGTATAATACTGCTCATGTAAGGATATGCTCTACTGTATAGTAACGCTTTAAACTTCTTTGTGAAATTGGAACTGTTTTTAGAATGTGGTATGAACCATATCTTCACTCACTGAAGTAAGTGAGAAGAAATGAAAAACTACAGTCAGGAATGAGCAGTTTTGATATTGGGTCACATTGACTTTCTCAATACAGCAGCAGCTCCCAACATGAAGGGCAGGACCCCTTACGTCACAAGATATGTCCAAGGGCATGAATATTAACATGACATCAGAAATCTGAGAAACTCTTTCTTTTTAACATCGTTTATCATCAAAGCTAATGTAAATTGGGATACATTTGCTGAGTTTCATTCATTCATAATCATATAATGTTCATTTAGGTGTGAATATTTAAAAAATGAAAATATAATGAAAACCTGTCTTTTCCGAAACCCTGCCACAAGAACTTTGATAATGTTTGTTTGTTATTATCAGCTAATGTCTGTAAAGTCCTGACCTTGGCAGGAACCAGAGCTCTCTATGTCAACAGACTTTTGTCCAACGGTAATATGAGCCTTGAATTAAATACACAAACTTTGTTTTAACATCGCAGACTTGTAAATGAATGACTACTGCATGTTGATGCAATAACTACATACTATAGCTTTCAGAATGTTGGAGTTAGATGTTAGATGTTCATTAACTCTAGAGGGCAGTGTTGGTCTATCTCTTGCACATACCTTTCACTCTGGTTGCAATGCATTTACTATATAATCATATGTGGAATTCATTTTGTAAAGAGAGACTTCACTAAAACCCCATCTATGTTCAATATGTGTGTCTAATGACTATCTTATTGCCTCTGTAAATCTCAGTTCACGCACTCAGCTTGAAGAGAGGGTAAATATCCCCTCCTAAAAGAGCGCTAAGTCCATCACTGTTGAGAGATGTGATCTTTCTTTTTGCATATCATTACATGTTGCACAGCTGCAGCCATTCACAGATGGACACGCTGCTTCCATAACATCTCAGTGGCAGAGATAGACCCAAACACATACACTTCTCTGTGACTGGGCCTGCAGCTTTGACAGTGATATCCCTGCACATGTGTGAAGAAGCGTCTTCAGTTACTCGCCCTGCCTCTGCACACACATTACTTTGGAAGGTTATTTTGGGCCTCGGAAAAACAACTGTAACCCTGTGCTTCCAGTGAAATAATAGGAGGAGTCAACATTGCAACCTCCCATTCTGCCCCTGTGTGTGATTCTCCACATCAACCAACAAGGGGTTCCCCTCTAAACAACAGGCTTCCCAGATCTCTACGCCATTGACTTAGCTTGGAGTCACATTTTGAGACAATGGAAAACAGTCCTCTGCAGGTGTTGACTGTCCCCACAGCACCATATCCCGACCAGAGACCTGGCACCAGCGGCCTGAGGAAAAAGGTTTATGTATTCCAGTCCAGGAAGAACTACCTAAATAACTTCATCCAGAGTATCTTCTCCTCTATTGACCTACGTGACCGTCAGGGATCAACTGTGGTAGTGGGGGGAGACGGTCGCTTCTTCAACCATACAGCTATTCAGGTCATTGTACAGATGGCAGCTGCCAATGGGGTCAGTGTTACCCTGTATGTGTGTGTGTGTTTGTTTGTGTCTGCATGCTTGTGAGCGTGTGTTTGTGTATGTGAGTGGGTGAAAGCATGCACATCCGTCACTGGCCTCCATCACCTGTTGTTTCGGTGGTTATTTACACTGGTACCATTCATATCTTATAAGTGTTCAGTTGTATTTCACAAAGAAAATTATAGCAAATTAAAGGTGTAGTTTGTTGTTTAAAAATAAATAAATCCATACAGATAAGTACAGATTTTCAGATATTACGGTAAATTACATTATAATTTAAAAAAATATCAATACATTAGGAAAAAATTCTAAGAACAATCCAACTTAACAATCCAATTTAAGGTCAACTTGCTAAATTCAACCGGGGCTTTCAACCTTATAGCACCTTTGATTGACTGCTTTAAAATTTGATACATACATTCATGTCAATCTCTGGTTGAATACTAATTATCCATCAGTGTTCACCCTGCCATCATTAAGTCAAGATTTGATTTTGGCCAAAACATTAATTTATAACTGAATACCAACAAACCAAATTGTATATCAGTATTATGCAAATATTAGCATGCTAACAGATTGTAAAGTCTCCTGCTCACATCAGCACTCTTTTCTAAGGAACATTGTTTGCACGAAAACACCGTAGTTAAATAGTAAACTGTACATGCCGTGTTAGCAAGCTAACACTCAAAGTTAAATAGTAAAGCCGACCTGTTAACAACATCATAGTATTTTCTTGAAGAGAGTGTTAGCATGCTAAATCTCTAAAGTTACATGCAAATGTTGCCTGCAAACATCAGCATGTTATTTTCTTGATGAAACCTTTAGCATGCTATCACTCTAAGTTAAATGGGAGACAACGCCTGATAATATCAACATTGTGTTATCTTGAAGATAATATTGGCATTTTATGTTTCCTTTCACCTCCACCGGGGGACATGCTAATATTAGCAAGGTGTTTTCTTGAAGAGAATGTTAGCATTCTAACACACTAAAAGTAAGATGGGAAACATTAGCTGATAACATTAGCATGGTGTCATCTTGAAGAGAATGTTAGCATTCTATATTTCCTTTCACCTCCAAGAGAGGACATGCTATCATTAGTGGGGTGTTTTCTTGAATATAATTTTAACATGCTAACACGCTTAAGTTAGATTGGAAACATTATTGGCTTCATTATTTAAAAGTGTGGTGTTTTCTTTTATAAATATATATATATATATATATATATATATATATATAGAATATTAGCATGCTAACATAAGTTACCTGCTAACAACAGCATAGTGCTACCATGACAATGTCGGCATACTATGTTTCCTTTGACCACCAAGTGCTTTGACCTTCGCCCCCTTAGGATATAGTATTTTTTATGTACTAAAAATGCTAACCATGTTAGGTTAGATTGTACACATTACCTCCATACATCAGCATTCTGTCAGAATGATAACATGCTAACTCTGTCGATAGATGGGAAACATTAACTGCTAACATTAGCATGGTGTTTACTTGAAAAGAATGTTAACATGCTATCTCTCCTACAATAGAGGGGAAACATTAGCTGCTAACATTGACACAGTGTTCTTTAAAGAGAATATTTACATACTATCATCAATAGTTAGATTGTAAACATTACATACAAACAGCAGCATGGTCTTTTATTGAAAAGATTAAATTTAGTCATACTATAGGATATAACTAACTGCTAACTCACAATCTGTTCTTGTAGTTTTATACTATATTTATTCAGTACACTACACATTTCACAACAGTAGGTTGAAACTGTGTTTTTGTGATATTATCCATTGTGAAATCTTCTTAGCCATATGATACTTGCAAGGGTTTTAAATATACAGACACATAATAAAACCTTCTGCTGATGTGCTGTAGCTGCTGTTTAATAAACGTATCATTAGTCCCTGTTACTTTAGGGAAGCATCATCACATATCAACCTGATATTCAGCGGCACCCCATTCCCTCTCTTAGGCAGATAAACTGAGATACACACTCATGCCAGCCAAATCACACACACCTATGTGACATTTACTCAGGTGGGTCGCCTGATCATTGGACACCACGGGATTATGTCCACTCCAGCCATCTCCTGTGTGATTAGGAAATATAAAGCCATCGGTGGAATCATCCTCACTGCCAGCCACAACCCCGGTGGACCGGATGGAGACTTTGGCATTAAGTTTAATACTGCAAATGGAGGTATGGTAACTGGAGAGAGGAAAGCATGCAGGGATGTGAGTCAAGCAAAAAATAGTGTTACAAGAGAGGCCAGTCATTTAGCAAGGCTGGATTCATTCAGATATGTGGCACAGACAGTGCTAACGCTTGACACTTATCTGGACATAAATCTAGGACAAAGTTCATACAAAAGATCTGCATCTTTTAGGAAATACCTCAAACAACCCATACATTCTTGTGATTATAATTCTCAGTACACCCCTATATGCAAATAGCCCATGTGACATCTGAGATCTTATAATCTTTTGCATCCAGGCCCAGCCAAGGAGCCTGTTACAAACAAGATCTTTCAGATCAGCAGGACCATTGAAGAGTTTGCCATCTGCCCTGGACTGCAAGTGGATCTGACAACTCTGGGCAAACAAACGTTTGATCTGGAGAACAAGTTCAAACCTTTCACAGGTGAAAGGCAGCAACAGTCTGAAACCCACCATGTTAAATTAGGAGAGGATTGATGCAGTTAGAGAAAGAAATCTGAGTGGATGGATGCTAGGGCAATGAAACCTTTCCCATTGAGATGTTTTCTTATTGTTATTAAAAAAAACTATGATGAGAATAGAATAGAATAGAATTGAAAAGTCTGTGTTTAACGGTTCATCACAGTCCACAGCATATAAAATGTACAGAAATAGTGCAAAAATGGTTGACAGTTTTACAGAATTATTAATGTAGATAAAGGAGAATCCTTGTATATCTAAAAATCATAATTTTATAGGTTATAGCAGTCGCCTCTTTTACATTTATTGTAAAATTGTTTTCCTTTTTTCTGATTATCTCCAGTGGAAATTGTGGACTCTGTTGAATCCTACGCTAACTTGTTGAGGAACATCTTTGACTTTGCCGCTCTGAAAGATCTTCTATCTGGTGAAAACCACATCAATGTAAGACTGGATGCCATGCATGGAGGTGAGAGAATATTTACACGGAGCATACAGTCTCTCTCTGTTACTCTAAGATCATCAATTGCTGCATGATCGTACCTTATAGCACACGTGTTGATGTTGTCATTATTACATAGTTTTACTCAAATCTGCCTCATTACAATTTAATTGACACCATCTTATTCCTCTACTACCAGTTTTTGGGATCATATTGTATCATCTTTACTTAATAACTTATCAACAAAATTGGGATTGTCCTTAGTGGCAGATATTTTTAATTGACATTGAATTTACTTTCCACAGATACATTCAAGCCATTTGAATGAGTTTTAATCTGCATTAACTCTGCTCCATACTGCTATCTGGACCCTGCCTCTGCCTCTCTCTGTCGCAATACTGTGACCTAATGTATTTTATCTCTTTCAAATATATATTTGAATCTCCCTCATCTGGATTACAATCCGAATATTATATATTATATATTGGCCATTTGTTTTCAAGTTATCATTTGGATAATCAAACACACATGAATTATTGCATAACCTGTTCCATCTCTCGCTGACAGAGCTAATAAAAATGCTATCTAGGTCCATGTTTGTTTTGGTGTTTCTACGGTAATATGGAGTTGGAGGGTTTTTGGCTGTACCTATTGGTGGTGTGGTTTGCAGTGGTGCCTCGCAGCAAGAAGAAGGTTATGAGTTTCCAGGTCGTCAGGTTCCATCTCAGGACTCGATGCCTGTCTGTGGGGTTTGCGTTTTCTCAGGGGTGATTGGTGATATAACTGATCTGATTCCTCTGAATAGGTCGTAGGAATGGGAGCATGAATGGCTGTTTGTTTATTCTATGTCTTGGCCCTGCAACAAACTGGCAACTCGTCCAGGGTGTACCTTACCGCCCGCCAAATGTCAGCTGGGATTGGCTCCAACCCCCTCTTGTTACAAATGGATGGATGGAAAGTGTGTTTTTATAACGCCGGGGAGGTCAAGGAATTCTTTGGCAGTTTTCACACCCCCTCACAGTTAAACCACCTACACACTAGCAACCAAACATCAACCCTCTAAAACAACAATTAATATTATATGATGGCTTATGCACTTTGACCATATGAAAGATAACGACACCAAGGGGAACTTTAGGTTCCTCCAATTTCAATCACTCGAGAAAGAAAATAGGCATAATTAAAAAGTCAGGGATACTATGGAATTGTCATCAACGCCGCCACATCTGCCACTGTCAAGGATCCTACAAGCTAATGTGATAAATTAAAACTATTATATCGATCATTTTTGAAAACCTTAGAGCGAGGAAGAACTCGACGGTTTTTGGGAAAGGTGGGTTGTATGTTTCTGACAAGGAGGATCTTTATTTCCAAATATTTTCCGGCCATAATTTCTCCACCATTGATTCCAATTTAGTCCAAATTTGGGGCTCATGAATCTACTAGTGGAGATCTAACATATTTTGCTCTAATAGTTTATATTTCATTCACTAGTGGGAGCTTTTTTATTTTATATTATTTTATGAAAAACTGATTCCTTAAAATAACTTTGCATTTGATTTGAGGAGTTCCATCCAGGGGATTGCTTGTAGAACGCAGGGGATGGGGGGCTTTTCGTGGGATATACCTTTGCTCTCAGGGAAAACAACATTGGCCTAAAACTACCGAGAGAGACACGGGAATGAAGTAAAGATAAGTGTTGAATATATCAGATGATATGTGATAATTAGAACAGAATCAGAAAGAGCATAGACTCTTCAGGAAAAATTGTGATTGAGTGACAAGAAGATATATCTATTTTCTTTCTGTTTATAGAATTTTTCCTCACATTACAGTGTACATAATACAGGAAGACATAATGGATACAAAATAGGAAATAACCCTCACAATTGCTCAACCCAACCCATCGCAACCCAGGAGACTACAATAGCTGTCCAAATGTGAGCATTAAATAAAAAAATCACAACAAATTAATAACAATGACATAAAAACTACGACTTAAGAAAAATGAAAGATAAATAAAAAGAAAGTAAAGCGTAAGAAAAGGAGAAAGAGGAAAGAAATGACATAAAACAAAATATATAAACACTTTTCAGGTGCAAGTATGTATATTTATATACAATGATATTACATCCACACATGTAAAAATACAATATATACCCATAATATACCAATTGGTCGATAACTTTTTGTATTATCAAGATTTATTCTTGTTGGATATTCCAGAAACAGTGGCCAAATAAGACATAAATGGAATCCATATTTGATCAAATTCAGCCTTCAATATAAATTGAATCTTTTTTTAGTTTTAAATTAAACATAACATTGTTCAACCACCCTGCATGGGAAAGGGCCATGAGGTGTTTCCACCTGAGAAGGATAAGACAGCGAGTTAGCAAGCAGGTAAAAGAGACAACTTTATAAAAGTTTCCAGACCAGCTAGCATGTCCACTGAGTGCAATTTATAGTATAAATAAATTGCACTCAGTGGATCTGGCTTGACTGTAATATTGCACGACGACAGATTTACAAAGTTTGACCAATGTGCCATCACAGTTGAGGTCCTAATCTAGATAGATTTTTGCCAATTTGGCTTTTGTCAAATGGACCCAGTGTACAATCTCACACTGTATGTGGCCATGTCTGCTTCAAGGAAGCAAGATATATCTAACATTGTACTCCGGACACTGGTGTTGGTGGCTGATGACTCTGATGAGGCTAATGATGAATGATGATAAGGTGGAGTCTGCATGTAGCTTGGGCATGAAAGAGTCAAATGAACAGAGAGAGACATATATTTAAAAACACAGCATCAAGCTGATCGAACAGAGAAGGTGTGTCACGGTGCTACTTGATAGATGTGACCAGCTGATGCAAACAGCTGATGAAAACCTCTGATATATGGCATTGAGAGCCCTAGACCATGATTGCATGAAATTGAGACTGAGCAAGTGTTAGAGGTGTGAATTACATAATTCCCAAAAGCTGTGCCTTTAAAAGACCGACTAGCAGACTTTTTGTTTATTAAAGTGTATTTATATTGTATTATTAATGTGTCAGGGGAAGCTCTGACTCAGCGGGTAGAGTGGCCGTCTCCCAATCGGAAGGTAGCCGGTTCAAATCCCTCCAGGGTGTACTTGACGTGGGGTCCTTGAGCAAGACCCTGAAACCCTAGCTCCCCAGGCGCCTCACAAGGGCCACCCACCTCTCCCTCAGGGATGGGTCAAATGCTGAGAAATAATTTCACTATGTTGTACTGTGTATGGCTGTATGTGACTAATAAAGGATTCTTCTTCTGTGGTGCCCATTTTTTATTTTTAAGCTTAATTTATTGACTTGAGTAGTTCACCATTGTCTTTCTACTATTCTTATGTCACCACTCTCAACTCTCTTTGCTCCCCAGTGGTGGGACCTTACGTGAGGAGAATACTCTGTGAGGAACTGGGCTGCCCGACCAAGTCTGCCATCAACTGTGTCCCATTGGAGGACTTTGGGGGTCAACCCCCTGACCCTAACCTCACTTATGCTGCAGATTTGGTTGACAGCATGAAAGATGGACTGTATGACTTTGGTGCAGCGTTTGATGGTGACGGGGTGCGCGTAGTGTTATTTGTCTCTGTTATATCCAATTTATGCATTCATGTTTGTGATGGGACCCAGATATACTGCGTGTCACATTCACTAAAAGCATGGAGTCATAACCTCTCTCTGTCTGTGGGCCTTCAAGGACCGCAACATGATCCTCGGTAAGCACGGCTTCTTCGTCAGCCCACCTGACTCTGTGGCTGTGATTGCTGACAACATCTTTTGCATCCCATATTTCCAGCACACAGGGGTGAGAGGCTTCGCCCGCAGCATGCCCACCAGTGCAGCCTTAGACAGGTACAATTACAGATTGGTTTTAATATCACTGCAAAACCAATGAGCCGGTGATTTTCTTTACAATTTAAATAAAAACATACAAAAAAAGACGTTGAAGGTGGAAAGTTTTTTTACACCAGAAAAAGACTCTCTTTGGTGTAAAAAGAGAAAGACTTTTAAACTGTATTTAGGATGCGCAAAGTAAACATTGAGGACAACATGAATAATATTTGCTTCACTACAATTTCTTTGAATCCCCTTGCATTTAATTTCCTGCAGAGTAGCAAAGGCAACAAAGATAGAGTTGTATGAAACTCCCACTGGGTGGAAGTTCTTCGGGAACCTAATGGATGCAGGCAGATTGTCGTTATGTGGAGAGGAAAGCTTTGGTACAGGTACTGTATATCTTCAGGAAGTTTTACATGCTTTGTTTAAATGTTGGTAAATATAATTATAAATCCATTTACCCGTTTCAGGTGGAGACCATATTCGCGAGAAGGATGGGCTTTGGGCTGTGCTGGCATGGCTGTCAATCCTTGCCACTAGGCGGCAGGGCGTGGAGGATATTCTTAAGGACCACTGGCTAAAATATGGAAGGAACTACTTCACCAGGTGAGAAGTGGACACACCTGCTCTGTTAGTTTGTTTTTCAAGGTAGTTGAAAAAAAGGAGTAAAAAACAGTCAACACAAAATGCAGGCTTAAAAAACTTGATTTTATTAAGAAATACGTTTATCTGTTGCCTTAGTCACCAGTGTGAAAAAGTTTGTGCCCCTGTAAACTTAATAGAGATAAGCAAGATATCAGTTTCTGACATCACTGTGGTAGAATTTTGGCAGTGAAGCCACATTGGAGAGTCTTTGAGCATGAACTGCTCTTCTCTGGTCCCATCACCACAATTAAATGGGAATCAGGTCCAGACTTTGACTAGGCCACTCATAAACTTTATCTCTAATGCCTTTTAAGTCCTTTAGTGGAAGACATTGTCTTCCTGCGTGGCCAAGAGGTGCTTCATCTTCAGCTCACAGACTCAAGAGACTTGACATTCTCTTTCGGAGTTCGTGTTTCAGATTTACGAATAGTATTAAAGATATGAAGTACACACTGTAAATAAGAGGAATCATATTTGGTTGTAATGGTAAACCTCCCCTTTCAAGCAGTTCTGGAGTTCTGAGGATGGGCCTTAATGTTCTCCTGGATTAGCAGTGGCTTACGACTTGTAAGTGCCCTAGGGGTGCTATTTATGTCCAGTGTCTTTTGGATTGTGGAACCATGAACGCTGACCTTAATTGAAGCGAAAGAAACCCCAGTTCATGGTTTTATGACTTCGTAAATGAGCCTATGCAAAGCTGTCGGAGGAATTCCTTAGCTCATTTAATATTCCCAGGTCACCTTTGATTTTTAGTTTGGCATGGCGTACACGTGAGAACAAGAGCCCACTTCCTGTTTCTGAAAATGGTTTCAGAAACAGGAAGTTTCTAGTTTCTTAAGTGACTATTTAATTGAACAGAGCTAGAATCAAACAGGTCTGGGAAATTGTTTGGTTGAAAATAAGTGTATATATAATTTACAGCTTAAATTCTGTTCTTATTCAGTTTCTTCGATTAGCCGATACTGTTTAGTATTAAATAGAGGCCAAAATGGAAGAAACGTGGGGTTCAAATACTTTTACACAGTACTACACAGTCAGTCATGGCCTCCAAGTTAAGAATATTCTTAGAGGCCTTGGCTGACATCTAGTGGAATGTTTGTGCTATTGCATTTTCTTTCAAGGCAAGGGTCCAGTAAAAATTACTGTAAAATGATGATATCTCATTATAACTCATTATATTCCTAAACTATTATCTCAACATCAGTTTGCATAGCGACTACATGAATTATATACTTGTGGCCTGAAATTTCTTCCAACTGTATTAAGTAGAAGAAAGTCAAATTACACTTCAATTTTAATAAAAAAAATATATATTTTCAACTTAGTCACAGTGGTTTGAAATAAAATAGTATTACCCAAGCCCTGAATATTATTACAAATTATTATGATAACTTTAATATGTTGTGAATGTTCCCCCCACCATCAAATTAATATACAAAAAAAACATACAGCTTTATAGCACTTACTCTATTATGGATATTTTCCCCCCAGATATGACTATGAGAATGTAGACATAGACGCAGCCTGTGAGATGATGGAGGACTTGGAGATTCTGATCAGCGACAAGGCCTTCATAAAACAAAGATTTGCTGTGGGAGACAAAATCTATCAAGTGGAAAAAGCAGACAACTTTGAGTACACAGACCCGGTCGACAGCACCATCAGCAGGAACCAGGTACGTGACTGAGCCGTGTTCATATTAATCAAATGTGAAACTGAATCCATGCAGGGTTCATTATGGATCCCTGCAGATCCTAAACGCTTCAAATAGTCTATATTGGGCTGCTCTCCTGATAGGGTCTGCGGATAATCTTCTCAGATGGGTCTCGAATCATCTACAGATTGAGTGGGTCGGGCAGTGATGGAGCGACTGTTCGAATCTACATAGACAGCTATGACAAGGAGAAAGTCTTTGAAGACACACAGGTAAAATACAAAACTGTCATCATTTCAGAAAATATTTTGCAAACATATTAGATACTGAAGAAGTCTTATGATCACTTATACTGTAGATCAAGAATAACTTATTAAATGGAACATTCTTGAACAAAAATATCATTATGTTACAAGTAATTGATGGCATATAGTTGAATATTTATATGGATATGCATCAGCGACGTATTGAAGTCAGGCCTTTGAGTGTTTAACAATGTTGTCCTTTGGGACAGGTGATGTTGGCACCCCTTGCGACTATCGCACTCAAGATTTCCCAGCTCCATCACAGAACAGGTCGAAGTGGCCCATCAGTCATCACATGATACCTGCCATATGTTACACAATAATGCTAAAGCAACTCCCTTTTTGTTTTTCTTTCCATGTTTTTATATAAACCGAGCTTCAATTCCATGTTTGACTGCACAACATGCAGTAGTTTGTATTTTCAGTGATTCTCTCTGTGCACATTAAACTGCATTTTATGTTTGGTTTATGTGTGATTTGTGTCTATGACCGAAACTCCGTAGCAACTGATTGTTTTTATAACATTAGGTATCTCTAATTTTTAAAGTTGTTGTGATTCAACCAAAACCAAGGAGTTTTTGACACAAACAGCAGTGTTTCAAAAATGACAATGGCTCCATTTATGACTTAAATCCATCCTATAAATGCAGAATCTGGCTATAAATAGTTTGATTCCAGCATTTATAAATGTTATATAACATTTATAAATGCAGAATAACTGCTGCTCACACTGAATCTTTGCTATGGTGCTGGAGGCATCAAAAGGTCCAAACTGATGGAGGAGATCTGCACACACTAGTGTTTATGGAGTCATTTATTGAAATATTGTATTATCGTTTTACTTTTTTTAACCTGTCTGAACATATTTTAATAGTTAGTGCCAAAATAGGTAGAAGTAATTTCTTAAAAATTCATGCGTTTTGATCTTGCAGCAGATAAGTTTTTTTTTTTTCTGTGCATGTGTGCTTGAGACATTCACCAGCCCTTTTTGAGAGACTGACCTAGTATATTCTATTTGGAACTTATTCATTTTTCTCATCAAAGTGGGAAAGATACACCTTACGTGAAACACAGAAGCGAGACAAGACGAAGAAGAATGAAAGGACATGCAGTCAACTCTGTGGTTATGCAAAGGACATCATTCAACATCAATGAGTTATTTGCAGTCATTTATTATAATTTAACACCTTACTCACCTGGAATTCTTTGATCCAAGTGTGTGGGAACACCGCCAGGTATAACTGTGTATTCTCATATTGTTCTATTTATTTTTGTTCTATTTTTTATTGTTTACTGTGCACACTCAGGAGGTCAGATTTTTGGATTTGTGGGAGGCAGTACAGAATACTGTTGTGAGGCTGATTAAAGGAGAGTTACCCAGATGAGTAACATTTCCTCATGCAGGCAGTGCTCATTTTCCAGTCATCAAGCTTCAAATTATCATTTGGATCATTGCTACTCCGTTCAGGGAGATTAAAACTCATTAACAAACAAGATGCTGGAATTGCAGCTGAGTCTGATGAGCAGGAGGATGAGTGACAACAGCAATCATGCAGACAGAGCAAAGTTTCATAATTAAGAGTAAATGTTAAGAACATTACTGCAGGGTTTGCTGATATTTATCATTGCATTTCACTGTGGGAGACTTGTAAGCTGTTCCACAGCAGGTGCTGTTTTCCAGCTCTGGTGGCACCTTCATTTCCATCTGGTAATCATCAGCATTCGTTTTCTAACATCTGGTCCTGCTCTGTGATCAGATCACTCATGCCCTTTGAAGTGCCGCAGCATCCTGCTGGGCTTCTCTCCATATTACACTCAGTCTGAGCCCAACATGTCAGGCTCTCTTCAGGCTAAGATCTAGTTCATCTCAGGTCACCTTAATGTGGGTTGTTAGAAGGAAACACTAAAAATATTCAAAACATTTTCTTTCAGTGATTGCATAACTGTGTGAAAGAAAAATCACTGAAATTACATTTGCTCTAATTGTTTTGATTTTTTACCCCCAGATATGTATGACCTGCGTTTTGTGATAACAGGAGGAATAACAATTATAAATGTGGATATTAAAAGAAATAAATAAAAATTTCATAAATTCAGAGCAAGCTTTAACTTTTACAAGAATTTAACACATGTGCCTTTTTCGTCTGTGGCATCCTAAAATGTCTCTGTCAAAAAGCGGGACATATTTTGCTAAAAATAACGGCAAATATTTCCACTATCATGATCATTACAGAGGGCTATGAAAGCTTAATATTCAGCCTATAAAATACTGTACAATATTGTGTACTGGCTACAGAAGAAAAATGAAAATACAGGAATGTAAAATTACCTACGGTATCAAAAAAAAACCTGCTTTCAAAAGCAAGAGTGCAGAAGGACTACACATAATGCGGCAAAATATAATAAAACCTTTATGCAGGAGAGTAAACAGGTGTGATTGTTATTTATAACATTATTTAATTGTGAGTACTGGTGGAGGTACCACTTTACAATAAGAATCCCCTTATTAATGATTCATAAATTGCTTGTGCGTAATTTAATAATTGAGTTGTAAACGTGTTAAAAAGCATAATAAGCTGTGATAAATTGTGATAAATACAAAGGGTATCAGAGATCTGATACTTGCCAAATAGTGAGCCCACTTATCTGTACTGCCAACTTGCTTTTGCCAAAGAGTGACCCACATTGGCAAATTGAAAGCTATGTTATAAGCTGTTCATAAACAATAACTAATGAATTGTTAATTGTTTAAAACCTCATTTCTAACCTAATTATAAACCATTTAGAAATCCTTTATAAAGGTTGACTCATTACAAAGTGATACCCTGGTGCATATGTGCAAACACTCAACATAATGTTGGAGTAATAATTAATAATATAATCCAGTGCTTTGTATGTAAAAAAAAAGAAATTCACACGCCGTAGTCATTAGAACCTACATGCTTTTTAAATTAAATGCAATGGTGTATAAAAGACTTGTTAGGGTAAGTTAAAGTATTAAATAGCATAGCAGAAATACTCTCATGAAGTATAATAAGAAGCTTATAACTCATCCTCATAGGGCATGCAGTACGTATACCGAGGTAACATTATACTTCTCCCAGAAACAGCTCTGCAGGATTTTGTACCAAGGAGCATCACCAGATCCATTTCCCTGAGGCAGTATTGATCTGCCCGCTTGCCAGTGAAATATCACATTTGAGTTTGAATAAATTCCCATATTTGGAATCAGTGGATTCATTTAGCTTAATAACAATGGGACAAGAGGGTTTTTTCCTGACCTGCAATGTTAAAACACAGCTTTACCCAAAGAACAAAGTCCGAGATGCACACCTTACGATCCAGGTGGGAATTCTACATTCTTGTGTTCATGCACTGAAACTTGTCGTTGCTGGGATGTTTCTGTGTGCACTCAGCAATTTATGTATCAGTGAGAAACAAGAATCTGAAATTGCTTTTATTCAGTGTGCAGCACTCAGCACACTGACTATTCAGGAAAGGTATTCTAGTTCTTACAGTGCCGTGTTCCACATCATGCATTTCTAGTCTCTCAATTTTTACAGCATATATGAAAATAATGATACATGAAAATGTGATACATGAAAATGGGCAGTTTTATTGGGACTACTGCTCTTACCCACTAGAATGAATTCACAAACCAAAAACTACATTAAAAATATCATAAGAAAGAATAACATTTTGCCAAATGATCTCGATCTGTAACCTTGGAAACGTGGGAATTCTCAAAATATCAAAGCCATCAGGTACTTCAATACTACTACTACTAATAATAATAATTTATTCATTTTAATGTATACTTCTGCTGGATGCATATTGACATCCTGGACGTCATACATGACATACTAGATTTATTCCTCCAGGGAAATAGTCCAGGTTCATACAGTTTTCCAGTACTATCCTGGTTAATACAGTAAACTGTGAGTGTGAATGGTTGACTGTCTATCAGCTCTGTGATGAGCTGGCGACTAGTCCCCGGGTGTAGCCCAATGTCAGCTGGGATAGGCTCCAGCACCCGGAACCCTGAACAGGATAAGCGATTTGGATTAATGAATGAATGAATGAAGGTATAGCAAAGCCATTCCTAAATTTAAGAATTTCGTGGCCCTTTCTGTTGGCCCACCCAACTCCCTAATAACGATCCTGATCAGCACATGAGACTAAGACAAAGTACATGTTTACATTTCATTTTATATAAATAAAACACTGTGTCTGCAGCAATGCAATGCAATTAAGAATCTACCCACATACACATCAATTTGTACAGCAATAAATAAATACAATTAAGTGCATTGAATTAATGAATTGTTAAATACCCATCCTGCATAAGAAAATATCATCTAATGGTTGAATCAGGCACTTGTATATTTTTCAATACATGCGCTCACATGCATGTATGATAATCTATCACTCCTGGGCTCGTTGCAGTTAATATTCCAAATACCTAACAAGATCATAAAGCAGTTCAATCTACGTATAAGAAATCTACGTATAAGAAATCTACAAAAAAAGGAAAGAAATTTTGTTACATAATATGCAAGTTTGAATACAATCCAACTATGGCACATAGACACTCAGAGATCAAAATATGTCAACAGGCATGAGGACTAAGACACTCAAAGTGTTTGTAAGTGGTTATGGTTACCTCTTAAAATGTGAATATGTAATAATTGCCTATATGACCTAAGTATTCCACCCCTGCAGCACCTTCAGTTCCGCTGTACAGTTTTTTCTGGTAGAGTGGATTTAATAAACACAGAAAATATTCAATAAAGAACGGGGATTTACGTGAAGGGTGGCTGTGCCTTGGTAGAGTTTTATATCTACTAACGGCCCTTATCGTGCCCAGTGAGGGATGGAGACAACCAAAGAGACAAAGTATCTAGACATTATATCGAATTAATCTACCCACTATCAGAAAATTATGAAGATAACTATGAGGACAAAGTGCTACTGTCGCTTTAAGACCGTCTCGTGACGCATACGAAACCACCGATGGCGGAAGCAGGAAGTTCTTCTATCCAGAAGGGTAGCACATAAACAATACACAAAGAACAAAACGAAACTCAAGAGGCATAAAGTTTGGTTAATTGTCACAATGGCTGGCATTAAAGGTATTTTAATATATTATCTCAAGAGTGATTTGACCCTTGTGTTCGTGAAGTTACGCAAACGTTCTTTGTTTTTTAGCGTCTGAACTATCCCAAAAATAGTTAGCTTAGTTCTAAGCAATTTGTAAAGCTCACAACATATAAAAACACTGTTCAAGGTTATTAAGAATTGCTGCAAGCTTCTAATGTACATTATTGAGTTACATTCTGTTTTTATTGATCGAAAAAAAATTAACTTACCAGTTTTTACTGTAAGTCAATTGCACTTCTGATTAGTATCTTTTACAGTACTTTTGACAGGAAGATCTCTACAAATGTTTTTTTTTTTTAAATTTTCTCTTTTTTTCAGCACTGGTTGGTTTGTCCTTCAGTGGTGCCATTGGACTTACATTTCTCCTGCTGGGTTGTGCGCTGGAACAGTATGGGTAGGTTCTTCGTAACAGTTCAATATTTATATTTTTCTATGTGTCAAATTATATTCGTAATCTGCGCAGTTTTTACAAGTGAAAGGGATTGATCCTTCCACACAGAGTTTTTAACTGAATTACACTCAATGACCAAGCAACTTTTCCTTTTTTACTCCTTTTACTTGGTGTCAGGCATTAGCAGTTAGAGGGAAAACCCTTTAAATGAATAAAGAAAACACAAAAAGAAAATGTGTTGAATACACTTTATATTCTAATAATTCAACATGTATCAGAACATATACAGTTTTGTAAATATCATTAAACCCTACAAACCATCATGTCTTTGGATTTTTATTCCTCACCTTAAATCAAATATAAAGTAATATAGATTCTAATAATATTAACCTTGAGCTATTACTGACTTAAAATGTTTTAGCATATCATTAGAATATATGTAATCTATAAGATTTTTACATGGTCATAATATATGCATATATAATGTATATGATATGTTTATATTTTACCTATGTGCTCTCTGATTATTAGTCATATGCAGTTACAGATCCTGGCTGTTTATTCCTCTTTTTTTAGGATCTTATTT